>SNQJ01S0034774.1:81795-95871 GCA_010110895.2 Picea sitchensis
GATACACTTTTCATCCTTTTTATCCATCTTACTTCTATTTTCCTTTGGAACATGTACATAAGTATCACAACCAAACACTCTAAGATGTTGAAGAGAGAGTTTCTTTCCAGACCATACCTCGTGTGGAGTTTTATCATCCAACACTGATGAAGGTGATCAATTGACCAGGTAAAATGTTGTACCTACTTCCTCTCCCCAAAATTCTTGTCCTAACCCGACACTGTTGAGCATGCTCCTTGTTTTTTCCATCAGTGTCCTATTCATCCTTTCTGCAACTCCATTCTACTGAGGAGTGTATGGAGTGGTCTTCTTCCTTTCTATACCACACTTCCAGCATTTCCTCAAATATTTTCCTGGAGACTTAGATCTACTTGTATATTTAGATCTCCACCCCAAAGTCTTACCAGGATTCCTGTCTTGGGTATGACCTCTTACAAATAAATCATCTGTGATATGACAATCCATGCTTTTTGCCTCATCTCTTCAGATAACAAGGATGCAACTACATCCTCATACTTTAATGTAGATTTAGTGGTACTACCTATTTCTACAACCAGATTATCCCAAGAGTCTGGAAAATAACATAACAAAGTAATACACTTATCTTCTTCTACAATCGTAATATTAATAGAGCCAAGTTGACTTACCAGATTATTAAAGGAATTTAGATGTTCTGTCATAGAATATCCATCTTACATCCTAAGATGATACAACTTCTTTTGAAGAAATGACTGCTTTACCAGGGACTTTGATTGATACAAATTCCCCAACTTCTCCCATAGTTCCTTGGATGTAGATGCTCCTGAGACATTCAACAACACCAAATATGCTAGGAAGAGTCGAATAGTACTCCTTTTTCTTCTATCCAACTTCTCCCAATCTTCCTTCGACATACCAGTAGGTGGTGTACTAGTAGTTTGTGTACTAGTAGGTCATGTACCAATAGCCTGTGTGCTAGTAGGAGTTGTACCAGTAGGTTGTATACCAGGATCCACAACGATCCATTGCTCTTTATTTACAAGAAGGTCCTCCATATTCAACTTCCATAGCTCAAAGTTTTTACCATTGAACTTCTCTATCTTGATTCTAGATGAGCTTGCCATTCCTCTTTCTATACTCAAATATCCACTACAAAAGCTCCAACTAAACCCAAGTTTATCATAGACCCAAGATAAACTTGATCTATCAAGACTAAGCCAAACCCTCAACAAAAAAGGCATCCCTCTGAAGCCAAAAATAAGCTCGGATACCACATGTAAGTTTTAAACCTATGAAGTAAAGCAATGAATATAGATTCTTAAGAAAAACAAAATTTAATCAATGGCTCATACACAAAGTACAAAGGTATTTTATATCGGAAACCCTCAACATGGAAAACCTTTCTTATATTCATTATATCGAATTTCACCATTCACTATACAATATATACAATGTTTTTAGGTATTCCGTAGATACCAAAACCCTAATCCCTAGGACCCCCCTAGGAAAGCGCCCGGTGCACACGACACAAAGAGAACTATTAGGGGGATCGTCAAATGTAGTTGTCATATATGACATTCCCACTCACACACATGCAAAGAATATAACACATATCCAACATTGGTTTATGGGCCCACCACGCTTCACTTCCCAACCTTAATATCGTCACTTGAGTAGGTGAAGAGACTAGCGTTGATGCTAATAATTTACCTTATATACAGAAAGAAACACCTAAGGAAGACAGGTATTATCCTTTGAAACATGAGTTGTTCGTTAAAAATTCCATAGAAGTATTTCAGAATATCCCTAGCCCTGAGATGCAAGAAAAAATCCCTTAGCCTATTGTTTACCCTAATATTGCATAAGTCCCTGCTTCACCCCCTGCAACCAGAAACCTTTTAGTCATGATGAGACAACCTAAGCAACCACAAAATGTAGTCGACCTTTGGTTTCAATTATTTTCTGATATTCTTGGGGATGACCAGTTAAAAAAAAAGTTGTGCAATGCTCTATACCTAGTTCTAGGGAATGGAGAAATGACATAAGTAAGAATAAGGACTAATCTTCCTGATAAGAATACCGAGAGAGTGTAGAGAATAAAAGTACGAGCTAGAAAAGAATTTAGTCTAGTATCACAGCTAGACGAGTTTGAGATTAAGGATGTTATGTTAGATCTAGGATATGATGTTAAAATACTGGCTAAAAAGACTTGGGAATCCTTAGGACAACCTCAGTTGATATCCTCCCCAATCTAGTTAATAATGGCTAACCAATATTGTATTTTTCCAATAAGAAGACTAAAGGATGTGGAAATAGATGTTGTGGTTGTAACAAATGTAGCTGATTTTGAGGTGATTGAAATCATGGGGGATAAGGACCCTTATCCTTCCCTACTTGGTATTTATTGGGCCTGTGACAACTATGAAATGATTAACCTAAAGAAATATACTATGACATTTGAGGCAGATGGAATCAAAGTAGTTCAACCCTTGGATCCGTATGTAGGCCCTCGATACACGAAACCAACGGAAAACAATATGCAGGGAGAAGACTTGGATTAGTTTTACACTGTAACAAAAATAACAAGAGAAGATTACGATCAATAAGTTGGAGGAGTATACAATCAATGGATGAAGATTCAGAACTAGCATTTGACAGTTGTCAACAAGGCTCATACGAAATATTTTCAAGAAGATGTGCAACTGTTAGGGAAATTAGATCGGTTGGAATTGAGGTCAGAGAACACCCAATATATGATGGTACCTCAGGAATTCAAAATTATCTATTAAGCATGGAATAAAAGGTAATGAAGGATCAAATGATCTCAGTGTTGGATTTATCCCTCCAAGACACCCTTGCTAGATGGTGGGCCAACCACAAGGCCTTATTCAAAAATTGGGACGATGTGAAGCAAGCTATCAAATATAGATTTCAAGACAAGGAGTAGATGGAATCAGAGATGCAAATGGATTTCCAAGTTGCACAAATGTTCAATGGACAGTCTGATCCTAAAGCACATATTGAAAAATGTGGGACATAGTGGAAAGTTCTGGAAATACCATCTCTCTTATGGGTTCAATTATTTCCCCACTCACTAGGTCCAATCCAAAAATCTTGGTTCATGCATGAAGAAACCATAAGACATACCAACAACTAGAAAACATTGGTAGATCACTTTTGCAAGGACTTCTCATTTAAAATTAAGTACCCTGAGCTTGAAGTAGTCCTGCAAAGAATTAAAGAATTCCCTTTTACAAACACTAGTAAACAAAAATCATACCTAGTGGTGTGCATAAAACATGGCCAAGAACTTCAGATTAGTACTCAACTAAACTTGGATAAGAGACCTATAGAATGATATAATATTGAGAAGGATTTGGAAATCCCTGGTGATTTAGAAGAATTGAGAAAATTATCCATTAAGGAGACAAAAGGGAACAAAGAAATCCAAAACATCATACCCAGCCAGAATGATGGTTCTTATAATCACCCATTTTAGTTGTGCAAAGTAAATATAGGGACCACAAAGAAACCTAACATAGCTATGGTGGGATATTATTGGGATGAGAAAACTAGTCAAAAAATACATAGTTTGTTGCGAGAATAAGAGGATTTTTTCCTGAAGACATTTTCAGAGTTAAAAGGGATTAAAGGAGTTATGGGAGATATGAAAATTGAATTAAACATAGGATAAAATCCTGTGAGGCATAGGCCATATTGCCTTAACCCCAGGGTGAAAGAGAAGTTTAAGAGGGAAATAGACAAGATGTTGGAAGCTGAACTTATTTTTGCAGTGGAAGAATCAAAATGGGTCAGCCTAATAGTCATCCAGAGTAAGAAAGGCACAAAGGATATTAGGGTCTATGTAGACTATAGAGGCCTTAACTTTGCCTCTGTGCATGGCCCTTTTCCAACACCTTTTACTGATGAAGTACTAGAACAGGTTGTAGGGAAATAATCTTACTTATTTAAAGATGGATTTTCGGGGTATCACTAAGTAAGGATTGTTGAAGAGGAAAATAATAATACCACATTCATAATAGAATGGGGGTCATTCACGTACAATGTGATGCCATTCAACCTAAAGAATTCCCTTGCATTTTTCTCTATTATTGTAATAACATCTTTCCATGAAATTATTCATAAGTTTATAGAAGTTTATATGGATGACTGGATGGTATTCAGTCTTCTCAAGGAACATGTAGCACTACTACGTCTAATGTTTGATAGATGTAGAGAATTACAAATATCATTGAACCTCAGAAAGTGTATCTTTTGTGTGCCACATGGGAAGTTTTTAGGCCACATAGTATGTCGAGAGTGAGTATTGGTAGACCCATCCAAAGTTGTGATCATTGTGAACATGCCACCACCTACGAGTGCTAAGAAGTTGCACTCAATGCTGGGGAACATAGGGTACTATCAAATCTTTATCAGAAGATATGAAAATATTACTGCACCTTTGCAAAGTCTAATAAATAAGGTTGAAATGTTCCAATGGACCCCAGAATGTGCTAAAGCATTCGAGGCCCTAAAGGAGAAGCTCAAAAAAACATCTACTGTGATATTTCCAAATTGTTAAAATGAATTCCATGTCCATGTATATCCTTCAGGTATTGCCTTGGGTTCCATCTTAGCGCAAACATGAGATGGAGCCATGGATCATCCTATTTATTTTGCTAGAAGGAAGTTGTCGCAAGCTGAGAGAAACTATACAACGATAGAAAGGGAGGGTTTAGTTATGATTTATGCCTTACAGAAGCTTAGACATTATTTTTTAGGTTCTCATTTTAAGTTCTTTACTAATCACTCTGTAGTAAAATATCTAGTTAACAAAACTATGTTGGAAGGGATAATTTGTAGATGGTTTCTATTGTTTCAGAATTTTTCATTTGAAGTGATCATTAAGCCTGGATGATGTAATGTAGGGCCTCATCATCTGTCTAGAGTAGAATCAGGAGAAAATGGAGGAGCAGTCGATGATCAGCTCCTATATGCATACCTCTTCTGAGTTGAGGCCATACTAGAATACTTAGAAGGCATAGAATTCCTCTTAAGTACAGGAGCCTACCTAGAAACATACTCTGCAACCCACAAAAGAGATCTGGTTTTTAGAGGAGTGGACTATCAATTGATTATAGGAGAATTGTATAAATTTGGACTAGATAGTATCCTCAGGAGATGTGTCTTGGATCATGAAATACAAGACATACTATGGGAGTGCCATAGTGAAGTTGCGGAAGGTCATGTGGGAGGAAATCCCACTATGCAGAAAGTCCTCCAAGCTAGATTATGGTGGGCCATGCTCTTCAAGGATACAAAAGGCATATGCTGGATCATGCGATGTTTGTCAAAGGGTGGGTAAGCCATAATGACGAGATGAATTTCCACTTCAAGTAGTTCAAGACTTACAAGTTTTTGAGAAGTTGAAGGTTGAATTTATTGAGTCGATCAACCCCACAACTAAGAATTCAAAGGGTAGGTACATTATTACTGCAACTAACTAACTTACACATTAGGATGAGGTAGTAATTGTTAAAGATTGTTTGACTAATACTACTGCT
The DNA here is from genome assembly GCA_010110895.2 of Picea sitchensis. Lineage (NCBI taxonomy): Eukaryota > Viridiplantae > Streptophyta > Pinopsida > Pinales > Pinaceae > Picea > Picea sitchensis. The sequence continues at coordinate 87,339 of SNQJ01S0034774.1, forward strand.
AGGTTCATTTTTGAAAATATTATCACTTGGTTTGGATGTCCTAGGAGTCTGACCAGTGATCAAGGAGTTCATTTTATCAGTAGTACAATAGCAAATCTTACAACATAGTTCTTGATCCAACATCATAAAATTAGTCCCTACCATATGCAAGCCAACGGAACAGTGGAAGCATTTAACAAGATTCTAGAAAGAGGATTAAGGAAGGTATGTTGCAAAAACATGGAAGATTTGGATGACAAAGTTTCAACAATACTATGGGCTTATAGGACAACCACAAAGAAACTCCACAAGTACACTCAATTTTAGCTAGTTTATTGGAAAGAGGATGCGGTTCTTGCAGAATTCATTACATCAATTTTGTATATTACATGGGTTACACACATGGTAGAGGCTGAATCAGTTGCACAAAGGCTCATGGACTTATAAGAACTGGAAGAGACCAAGTTTTTATCATACTTCCATCAAACAATTGAGAAAGAAAGGAAGAAACCCTAGCATGACAGACACGTTAAGACCAAAGTATTTACACAAGGAGCTAAGGTCCTACTTTATGAAAGTTGATACCAGAAACATCCATGCAAGTTTCACATAAATTGGTTAGGACCATTTATAGTTGCGGAGATACGACCGCCTAGAGTAGTGAAACTTGGGAAACTGAATGGTATGTTGTGACAAGGATGGGTGAATGACGCTCACCTGAAAACTTATCTATATTTGAACTGAGCTAAAGGATTATTGCAAATTGTTGTGAATTTAGTTAATAAATTCGAAGAGTTCCTTGTTGCACCGCGACATGTAGTTCACTTTTCCATTTAAGTGTTGTTTTGATGCAGAACTGCTTAATCAATAGCATAGTATTAGAAGCATCAAGAACCTATTAATGACAATCATTAATATGACGGGGACCCCATTTTTCATTGGACGAAGAGAGAATCCAGATGAAGTATGAGTCCATGTGCCACACGAACCCAATCCAGTCACAACCTTTATTACTACTACGGTACCCCTTCTGAATTCGGTTAAAACATAAAGATAGGATACGTGAAGATTCCATCGATATTTGCACCAAGATTCTCATCTTTCAAACAGTAAGGTCGAAAATCATCCATGTCCCTAACCAAATTGCATAAAAAATGTTCATATCACCCAAGAGATTTACCCCGTTAACCCATCCCATCGAACAACTCAGATCCAAGTTGTGTCTATAGAGTAATGATGAATAACAATTATTCAAGAACTTTCCATCTTAGCAGGGGTATAAGGGTATGATAAATCTCCATGGGACACATTTTTTACCAGAACGAACTTAGAAATTTGTGAATTCTAAAGAGTGAGCAATCCTATGTAATCCCTCGACCATTAGTCATGATCCCCAATCCCTGTTTCGCTTGTCCAAATTTTTGATAGTTCATACTGGCCATGCCAAGAGCTACAGGGAGCCAAAGTGTAATTTCCAAGGATACAGTACCAGATGATCCCTGCGACCCTCAGGTTGAGTTTGTGGGTGATATCAAGTGGAAGGTGGAGCAATTCAATCTCCTAGAAGTTTAATTAACAGACCAGGTCTTAAACCCACATATGAACCTAGATGTTTTCTAGAGTATCGCTCCAGATGAGTTGGGAGGCATGCAATTTGTGTTGAATCCCGACTTCAACTATTTTTTCAATTCAACCATAATGAACCTAAGGGAATTATCGGTTTTAGACACGACTGGCAAAGTTGCGAGGTGTACCAAGTTTTTTATCAATAGGGTGCATGAAATAAGTCTGTGGTTGGATAGGATATATATAATCCACACAGAAGAGATCCACCATATTACTGGACTGTTCCTCGAGGGTGAGGATGTGTCCAAAGGTTTCCAGGGTCCCAAAAAGCACGGAAAGAAGAAGGGGAAGCCCAACCTATATGAGAGGTTTCACACACAGAGGGGAGGCGCACAACCAATATCGACCCCATACTACCCGAGACGGTCAAGACTGGTTGCTATATCATAGCTAGTAAAGTTATGAGGTCCTACTACAAGGGAAATGCACATTGGATGGTTTATTAGTGGAGGATTTTCTCACTAATGGTGTTGTCTTCAACTAGTGCAACTACTTGTTGGAGGAACTCCTTGTGGCCTGTAAGGAATCCTAGGATAAAGGTGGTACTTTCTCCTATGGATACTTGTTTCTTGCATTCACAATGCTCAAGTGGACACCACCCACTGAAAGATCGTTAGCACCAATAGATAAGGGGTGCTTGGAGAAAATATTTGAGCCCTTGCATTCAAGGGCAGACTTAGAGAACACCACCTTCAACAACACGATGTTCTCTAAGTGGTATAATAGACTAATTGATGCAACATAGAGGTTTTTCATTCCGTGGGAGCTGCTTAACTACAATACATGGAACATAGCATTCAGAATGAACCGACACCATACATTTGTGTGGCTGAGGTATTCCAACAGAAAGGACTTCCACTCGCGGATGTTTTTGTTCTATTTGGACAAAGAGGCCTTCGAAAAATAGGTGATGTTGTGGCCTGGGGTCAAATCTAACCCGTGCAATTCAGGGATGCATTATTTTTTTCCTGCCAAGATACTAAAGAATAAAGGTGAGGAAACATGTGTAGGACCGAGCTTATTCCCAGAGGTACAGAAGAAAGAAGCTCTAGCATAGATGGACTCCAAACAAGAGGAGGAGACGCAACCATTGGAGCATGAGAAGGGAACACTATCGGTGTTCCTAAAACTTCCATAGCAAGTTGTGTTGACATGTAAGGATGTCAAAAAAATCCTTAGTGGTATGTTTATTACAGAGTTGGTAGCTAAGAAACTTAGGACGGGGACTTCCCCAAGTATGGTTCTAAACCCCCAACCCATTTCATCCACCATCCCCCTCACTCGATCAGTGGCTTGAGAAGCCCACATCATACATATATAGGATGACCCTAAGCCTGAAACCACTCCATCCACCATCATCACTGAGCACCTCCATCACCACCACAACCCTAGTCGCCAACTCCAAAAATTGACAGTCCACTCAAAAGCACTGATCCAGAACCCATGCATCTCAACCCCCCAGAAATACCTTAGCATAAGCTACAACTGACTAGAATGAACCCTGAACCCCAGAGCTAGGAGATTGTAGCTTTATTTTTGAGTAAGGATGCTTCTGCTTTGACAGATATGAAAACAATAGAGAAATCGTAAGTCCCAAGTCCCCAACAAACTACCTCAATAACTAGGGTTGAGGGTGCTATGGGAAGAACAACCCAGGAAGCGGAGGTCCACAAAGAAGAGGATATACCAGAGGGCTAGAAGGAACCTAAGATGACTTTAGGGAAATGTATAATTCCATTGCAAGAAAAGTTGGAGCTACTTCTCAAAAACCCTCAATAGTGTGCAGAGTTGTTGCTACTTTGCTTGGGCAGAATGAATGTTTTAACGTTCCTACTGATGGAATTGAGATTGAGGATTGTACCAGGACCATCTACAAGAGAGGATGAGGTAGAAAATACCTCATAGCACTCAATGACCAGTGGTATTCCACTACAGGTTTGAGCACCTAGGGACACCACCCCTTCTCCCACTAAACTAGCACAGTTGCCAATAGCACAACTAGTCGGAGTGATCAAAGCCTCAATTGATCAACTTGAGTAGAGGCTCCAACTGACCAAAAGGACTACATATTTCTCAAGGGAGGAAACACTCCTTTCTTAAGCATGAAATACCTAGGAATAATTCACCAAGATTTAGGCAGAAAAAAAAATTGAAAGAGTTCAGGAGAGGCTTGTTGAAGCCTGGCCAGAAATATGGAAGGTCACACCTCAACTACTAGAGTCCAGTGAGACGGGAGAGCCTGAGAACTAGATCAAATTACCCCAAGGAGCATGGTAATAATTGGCCATTCTCACAGAGCATATGGAAGTGTAGTTGTGGCAGAGTCAACAAGAAGCAGAGCAGTAGCCTCGAAAGTTGCAAGATGATATGGAGAAGGTAGTGTTGGAAGGCAAGAATGCTCGAGAAGCACTACATAAGCACAAAACTAATTGCATGTTGGCCCTTGACCAATTTTTGGGAGATTCTTGGTCATGTTGAGCTATTTTGGGACTTCAAAATCCTATTGAAAGAGGAGCAGAAGACGAAGTAGAGATCACAGGATCTCAGCCCCTTTTTTGGTCATTTTCAGAATGTGGGAATATGTAATGGGAATGGGACATCGGTCCATGGGTTTACCCATGTTTAGGCCTATTTTGTATATATAAATAGATTCTTAGGCTAGATAGAAGTAGTAGTGGTGCATCTATGTGATGTGAATGTATGCTAAGTGCAAGGAGAGTCTGTAAGTTCTATGTGCATGACTGTAAGAGACTTGCAGAGCTAAGTGCAAGTCCTTGTAGAATATTGTTGAAGGCTTAGTGTTGTAATGCAAGGAAGAAGGATCTAGTGAGTTGCGCAAATCTTCTTTCCTGTGAGGAGTAAGGGTTTTGAGGCTTTGTGCTTGTAACCAATTGACTGAAGACAATAAATAAGAAGAGTTGGTGGACATAGCCCTAGGGTGGGGGTGCACCACGTAAATACTGTGTTATGATGCTTTGTGCCTTGTCTTGAAGTGTTCACATGTTACTTGCTAAGTGATTTGATGTATTTAGATAGATCTACTTATGCTTTGTGCTTATTATATGTGAGAATGTTAGATCTGATCTATATAGCCATGCTTAGTGCTCGATCTGCTCGATATGATCCATGTTCTTGTGCTAAGTGCTTAAATACATTAGATTAGTGTGGATACTGCGAAGCCCTATTTTATCAACTAAGTGGATATTGATTGCATATTGAGGAGCTGGCAGTGCTAAGTGATTTATTAAGTAGTACAATCACAGATCTGTGTCCCAACTAAGGTTGCAGACACCTGAGTCTTACAACCACCCCTTCCTCTACCTAGGGTGAGACTTCAGCTACTTCACAGGTGTTGTCGAAAGGGTTGGTTGTTAGGGATTTGTTGGTGCGTTGTTGTAGCATTGAACCCTAGGTTTTCCCCTGTGCCAACAAATGGTTCTGTTGCCAGGACGTTAAACTGTGATTGCTGGGAACTGAGAAAGAAGAATCTTTGTGCAAAGATTCGACCTGAGATTGTGAAATCTCTATGCATATATTTGTTCACTAGTGTGTAGTATCCTACCCAATTTATAAACATTTGTGATAAAGAAGGAAGACCGATGTAAATAAATGAGGTTGGATCTGAAGGAAAGAAGAAATATCTGAAAGCTTTGTACTCTAAGAAAGGAAAAAGTGAGAATTTCTGATTAAAAGAGGTAAGATCTGCAATCTTTGTGCTCTGATAAAGGTAAGAATAGTGAAAAGATTTAGATCTGGAAACTTTGTGCTCTGTAGAAGTAAGATACGTGGAAATTTTTGTTTCTAAAGTATGGATCTAGGTATGTTTGATAGGTTCTGTGCTAGCTTGAAAACTAGGGAACTAGTAGATGAAATAAGGCTTGATATGAGTAGATCTGATAAGAATAGTGAAATATATGTTATACCTATGCATAGAAAGAATGTTTGGGCTAACAAATGGATGTAGGATCCTAGAAAGAAGTTTTTGCAAACTAGCTACCATGATCCTAGTTCACAGTACAGGAAAGGCTGGGGATCATTTAAAAGAAATAAAGGATTAACCCTCTGTTATAGTTGCAGAAGACCAAGACATATTACTAAGGAATGCCATGGGAAAACACCTAGTTGTCTTTGTTGTAAAACTATGGACCATGAAGAGTTAGACTGCCCTAGAATGATTGCTAAGCTAGAAGAAATGAATCTAAATAAAGAAAACCCTCTGACAGATCCATAAATGGCAGAACCCCGGAAAGAATCAGAGAAAGTATTGCTGAAAATAAATGAAACCCTGAATGATCATCGCCATGTCAGACTATCAAAGATATTTAAAGAAAAAAAATGCATTGAAGTAAGAATAAGAGACTTTGACATTGACTGTATTCTGGATGAAGAAACATAGGTGAATATCATGACAGAAAGAACTTGGGAAGCCATAGGGAAGCTTGCTATGATCCCTTCATTAGGAGGAATAGGAATACTCATAGGAAAGCTAATAAACCTATGTGGGAAGCTCACTCGCATACCTATGAATGCTAATGGAACTTTGACAGAAGAATATTTTGAGATTATTAAGTTTATTGAAGACAGTGCACCATTTACCATGTTACTAGGAAAACCTTGGATTGATAGAGATCAAGCCAGACGAAAAGAAGAAGAAGAATTTTTGGAATAGAAGAAACAAGAGCTAAAATATTTCATGACCAGAAGGATCACACACTTGATTGTAGAACAAGAGAACAAAGCGAAGTTATTTAACATTAGAAACCCAGATGTTGAAGCTGCAAGAACATTAGAAGACCCATAGAAGACCGAAGTACCTACCCCAGACAAAGACAAAGTATTATCTAGGAAGACTAGGGAAGAATCTCAACATCGCGAATTAACTATGTTAAAAGAAGATAAGAATCAGAATGGAAAAAGAACTACTGAGACAAAGCTCACTAGAGAAAAGACTAGAAAGTTAAGTAAGAAGAGAGCTAAGATTGAAAAGTTGCAGAAGGTTCCAGAGGGAACTTCGTAGATGGAAAATTTGAAAAATGGGATCTTCGTCGGGATATCAAAATAGTGACACATGGAATTATGCCATGACAAAGAAATATAGCCTTTGGGGACATTATAACCATTCGATCGACGCTCTGAATGGGAAGAAAGGAAATTATGGTTCATCTTCAGACCATTGGACTGTGCCATAATGGACCAAACAAGAGTTAATGGAGGCTCATACTCATTGCAAGTGAACCATTGTCAAGTTCCCTATTTATCCCGCTGCACCACACACCGAGAACACTTTTGCCAATTGAGAATTCGAACCCATAGACTAAGATGAGTTTATACATTAATCATCCCACTCTTTCTCTCTATCTCTGTATTGTGTCTAAGTTGTTCCCTGAACCCACAATTGTTAACCCCAAGTGCGTATGTCAGAAGAATTGAGTGCTACAGAGAAAGCTGATGAAGAATTTTTAATCAACCTGGTGACTGAAAGAGTCATGTTGGAGAGAGGATTATCCATAGGTGTACAAGCATCATCCACGAGAGGACTGCCAGCCTCTCCATCCACTGCTTGAGCTGGACCATCCCATCCAGATGACGAAAAGAGAACCAATCACAGAGATGATCTTGCGAATGCTAAGTTGATTCCAATCATTTTACCTACCTACCTACCACCTCTGAGTGGCGCAATCAATCAAGACAATGTGCCCAGATAATTTGAGTATGCTTTGGTCACTACGTACCTCCCGAAGGGGGTACATGTAGTTTGCAAAGATCAAGAAAAGATTTCAGCACTGAAGTTTAGTGACTTCAACATTGGCGACAGGAAGGTCTACAACATGCTCACCCTATATAAACACCTGACCAGAACAAAGGGAAAGAATTCAAAGATAGTTCTCCAGTCATGGACTATGAACCTCGCGCAATCCACACTACTCAATGTCACGAAGATTCCTCATTTCGGAAGGCACGAAGAAGTGAACGCATACATCAAGTTGTTGTTGTCATGTTACCATGGTGGATACTTGTGGTTAAACCATCGTATAATAGTAGATCTGACGTTGATCAATCAGATCACATGGATGAGTATCCAAGGACCCATCCCACAGGATTTCTACCCTAGAAAATCCATGGACCGCACTCTCCCAAAAAGGATGAAGGACACTTATGGATATGTCAAAAAGGCAATGCGAGGCTACAAGGTAGCTTCTATCCAAAGAGGTGCAGTGCGCCTTTCCTGTCAGTTGATTGCAGGAAAGTTAGTCTGCAAGAACTGACCCACCCAAGTGACTGGTTTTGTAGTCAACCTCATAGGAAAGTGCACGAAGATCCTACAAATGAATATGGTGATGTACCTTGTGAACTAGTTGGAACTGGACTACAAGGAAGAACAACATCAAGGATATGAGTTCCACTTCAACTGGCTTCTAATCCTGATCGCTTTCATCGCATGGGAGATGCCGGAAGGTGCGACCTTCCTAGACATCGAGCCCTTTGAACCTTTGGCCATGAAGTTCAGTGCACTATGGTATTCCAGTGACATGAACAAGCAATGATAGTCAAATTCCATGCTCGATACATATTAAAACCAGCTGAAGAACACCATCCATTCCAAGCCTTGCATCATGCCAAATACTCTCCACAAGTTTCGGCCTTTAATGAAATTCAGCGTGGACTACCATTTCATTTATATTACAATGCGTGCTGTTGAGAACAAGTGACAACTTCATTCTTAATATAAGCTGACAGAGGAGGAATTATAAGAGATTAATAAATACTAGTCGGTGGACCTCCTCATTCCAACAGACCCTGCAAAGATGTATGACATTGACAGTCTAGAAGTATTACATGATACACCTGGACCCAAAAAGACAAAGAAAAATGAAGAAGCCCAAGATGTAAGTAGTACCTCAATGAAGACTTCTTCCATCTCACCTAT
>SNQJ01S0034775.1:1859-26245 GCA_010110895.2 Picea sitchensis
CATGAGAATGTGGGGGCATGTAAGGCTGTTCCATCATAACGTTTTTCTACATGAACAAGTTCCCAGATGCTTAAACTATGCATGCTTGGAATCTCCCATTGCATTTGATACTTATGAAATAATTCCTTCACAAACTTAAAAACTCAAGACCCACTCAAACTATGTTAGATTTCAACTTATCAAAACTAATTAAGGCATTGCCACAATATTTCAATGTGAGAACAAGGAGAAAGAGTTTTAACACTTTGTCCTTTCTCCTTGTTTTTTTCTTCAATTTTATTGTATATTAGTTTATCATGCCAAAAAATGAAATAATAACAAACATAGTGTTACAAGGACTTAATGACAAATCCCTATTGGGTGGTACCAAAGAAGGAAGAATATAAATTTGAGCCTATTTATGTTTTATATGGATTTTCCACACCCTTTGCGCCTGACATTTTTTATATGTATGATGCATGACTAAGGAGTCAAATATGCCAGTGATAGTTTCCTCATCTAATTGTTCCTTTGGTATGTTGAAGAGGAGGCATGATTCACATAATTTGGGCTAGGAAACAAACTAGTCTTTTTGGCCAAGCTAGATGATGCAATATAATTATAAGTATTTAAGACTTAATTAGTATCAAATCAATTGATTGAATGAATTGAAATAAATAAAAGAGAAAAAAAAGAAAAAGATAACTTATGAATTTGCAAAATCCTTTTCCAAATAATTCAAAAGAAAATAATTTATTTTTAAATATTGTAAAACAACCACACAAATATGTATACATGCAAATAGAGCTCATCATCAAGAAAGAAACATCAATAATATTATTTTTAATTCAACTCATAAATAAAAATACAAAAACTCTTCATTGATATCTTTTTACAAACGCTTCGATCACAAACTCATAAGCTTCATTGGATGCAATTTTGATAAGGATCTCGAAGGTTTAGGGTTTTGTCACAAGTCTAGGTTTTATTTTTGCAATGAATGGAGGATGAAGTAGTGTAATCATCTAATGATCCATTAGAGGTATAGTAAATATGGTATGATCTAGTGAATCACATGCTCAATTCTAAGTCCCCTTAATTGAGAAGCATACATACTAGTGTAAACACTCTGGAGGAAGAAACTATAGCTATATTGGGTGATTTGGTGTAAGAAAACTCTAGTTCTTGAATTTAGAACTCATCGGTACCATGCACCATGAAATAAAATGTAAAAGAATGGATTTCCTTACACCATCACATTGACTTTATGGGAGATATTGGAAAGTACAGGTTGTAGGATCCAAAAATCTAGGGATTTTAATCCCTAAGTGCAGAATCTGACAAGAATTCATTTTTTCCACCTGAAAAATTACCCCTCACATTAATTCCCCTAGAGGATGTTCCATTACACTTGCTACCACACACCTCACACTCTTTTATTCTTGGAAAGGAATATTTTGTGGGAGTGTTTCTCAATTAGGGTTTAATTGGAGGTATGTTCATAGAAAAATTTATGACTGGAAAACCCATTACCAAACCTTTGGCATATGAACAACAAGGTTTGGGACTAAGAGGTTTGGGACTAAGAGGTTTAGGGAAAGATATAAAGAGGATAACGTGCATCAAGTGGAAGTTGGAGGTTCTCAACCTACACTTAGGAGAAAATATCAAACTACATGAAATAATGGAGCTAGACGATTCAACCATTGTGGGTCACTTCCCAACTAAACAAATGGATGGTGACACTCTCAAGGCTTGGAAAGAGGACACCTTCACTTTGGTTCTAGGTTATTCTCCCCATTGTATGGTTTTGGTTGAAGGTTGGACGATATATATCCTTTAGTCAATGGATGATTTAGATAAAATTCCCTAGTCAAGATGGCAATGGGGATCACAATCTGTTTTTCTTAAGAAGCAACACTTAGAGTTTGATGCCAACTCAACCCATATGGATTATCATCTGATATGGGTTAGGTTACTGGGTATACCTTTGATTCTATGGTTCAACTATGTCTTCAATGAAATTGGTAATTCTATGGGTCTATCTATGAATTTGATAATTCTTACAAAGAAATAGGGTATATGGGCATGACCATAATTCTCATTGGTTTAGACCTCCCAAAATGTTTGCTCGACTCCATCATTATCAGAAATGGAATGTGAAGGAACCCCTTTCAAATGTGGAATATTCCTTCTCAACCATTGGAATGTGAAGGAACCCCTTTCAAATGTGGAATATTCCATGTTTATGGGAATATGGAAAAGGGATGTCCTCTTCCTAATAAAAGAAAGGTTTGGGTTCACAAGAAACCAAAGGAGGGAAAGAGAATCTCTCAGTGTCCAATGAACAAGGTTCCTCTAGGGGATATATCCAAAATATCAATCAAGAATAACTTCTTGCTAAAATTATCAATAGAGGCTTTTAATTATAGCACATAGGACCCTTTGGATCACCTTAGTCCAGATGAATTCAAGAGTGATTTAGGTAAGAAAATTTCTCCCCCCTATTTTGATATTCAAAAGAATCCTAACAACATGTATTTTGAGTCTTGGGAGGTAGGGTTAGATGAGATGAACCATGAATAGACCAATGAATTCTTACTTGGTCTATCAAGAATTAAAGGGCCCAATCCTCCTACTCTCAATCCTCCATATGGATTAGGAGGGTTCCAATACGGGGCACCTGAAAACTCCAAGAGCTCACCTAGTCTGATACCTAAATTGGATACTCACAATGTCTCTCAAGCCTATGAGATTAGTAAATATAATCTTAGTCCTATATCTAGAGGAGATCCTCTTTTTTTTGCGAGGAGTAGTAGGAGATTTGGGGATTTTGGAAGATAATGATCCCAAACCCTCTCAGATAGATAAAAAAATCCCTTTTATCCCTGGCACAAAGGCAATCTAATTATGAAGTTAGGTGTGGAAGATAGTTGTCCTTGAGTGGGTCCCTTAGAGAACATTCCCTTAGGGATGTTCCCAAATTATTTTTCTAACCCTAAACTATAAATCACCAGACAATTATAAAAAACAATAGTCCTTAATATATTAATTGAAGTTCACAGTGCATCTATCATCTTGTTGTAAGATATAGTGACAAATGGGGAGAATATTATGAAATACCCATCAAATATTTTAGGGGTATGGGATTTTATCTTTATTTATTATTTAGGAAGATCTAGGGGGAGTATCATTGGATGGAAAAAATGATCCTTCTTCCTTACTAATTCCTGGGATTTTGTATTAGGATTGGGGACTACCTTATTCTCCTTGGATACTGGGAAAGAAATCACTTGTATGAACATATATGGCCCTTACAAAGAAATGATGTAATAATAAGAATCTTTCTTCAAGATTAGAGGTTAGACTCAAAGAGGACTAGTGATAATTAGAGGAGACCTCAATTTCTCTCTTGGGGATTTATAGGTGTTGGGGCCAGTATATCATGTAGATAAACTCTATGGTTTCTTCATAAAAAACTTGGAAATAGAAAGGTTTCTATACATAGAGCCTACTAAACTAACCTTGACCTGGAGGAACAAGAGGATAAGGGAATCTTGAATTGCAAAAATATTAGATCATTTTGTAATATCATAATATTTTCTAGATGAAGTAGTTAGATTGCACCAATGGGTTTATTTAGGAGGACTTTGACCACAATAATGTATTTCTGGAAGTGGTCTCACCCCAACACAAGAAAAACCTCCTAGTCCCTTCAAACTAAATTATGAATGGTTAAAGGATGAGTATTTCCTAAATAAAATAAAACAAGTGTGGAAGCCCTTTGATGCTTCTCTCGATGAATCAACCCCCATCCAATTTCATCAAAACCTTAAAAGGGTAAAAACATTTGCAATTAATTGGTTTAATGAGAAAAAAAGAAGGATGATAGGATCATAAGGGAAGATAAAGAATTTCTAGACTCTTGCTATAACAAAGAAAAATTTGGTTTCCTCATAGAGAATCGAAAGAGATAAAACTTTTGGAAGATAAAAAGGAAGATTTATCTTGACAAAGAGAAAGAATGGAGAATTTAGAGAAGATTTATCTAGTTGTAGGCAGGGGATGAAAATACCAATTTTTCCATAGGTATTCCAATAATAGGAAAAACCATTAAATTAGTTTGGAGGATAGACAAAGATGATGGCTCTATGTCAACACAATTCTCGAAGATGGATTATGAAGGGGTAAATTATTTTCATTATCTCTTTAAAAAATAATCTAGAGAAACTATAGAAGAAATACTTAGATTGGCTAACATATTTCCAATATTTTTCTACCCAAAAGATAACCAAGAGTTAATGGAAGAAGTTATAAAAAGGGAGCTCATTTGATCCCTCCAAAGCTTCCAAAAAGATAAAAGTCCTGGGATGGACACCCTTACGATTCAATTCTTTTAGGGTTTTTTTGACTTCATTGAAGAGGACCTTCAGAGAGTGGTTGAGGTCTCTAGAACTTCATGAAGAATGTCGGAATATTTTGATACAACATTCCTAGCTCTAATCCCCGATATTAATAATCCCTTTCAATTTGAGAATTTCAGACCCATATCCTTTTGTAATTTTATTTACAAAATTGTCTCCAAAAATATGCTAGAAGGATGAAAGGAATTCTCTCTCGTCAAATCTCTCTGAATAATTTTGGTTTCATAAAAGGGAGGAAAATATACAAGGTTTGGGGATAGCGCAAGAGGATATTCACTCAATAAAGACCATGAAATTAAAATACCTAACTATGAAGGTGGGCTTTTCTAAATCCTTTAACCGAGTAACTTGGCTCTTCATTAGAATCATCCTTAATCATTTAGGCTTTTGCCATGGCTTCATTTCTTTTTTAATTAGTTGTATCAACTTGGTCTCTTTTGAAATGATCATCAATGATGTTGTGTCTCCATTTTTTGAGTCTAAAAGAGGGATAATAAAGGGTTTTCCTCTCTCCTCCCTCTTATTTCTTATGGTTGCAGAAGGTATGAGCAAGTCTCTTAAGGAGGCCTCCAAATTTGGGAACATAAAAGGTATAAATGTGGGAATTTTATGCAATGTCACAAACTTATTCAATGTCGATGACAGTTTAATATTTTGTGAATGAACCAAAAGGATGGTTGAGAAACTTATTGAGATTATCAATCTCTTCAATGAGGAAAAAGTATGATGTTAAAAATTGACAAGTGAATTATCTCTTTTTGGGTAGGGAAAAATTCAAGGGGCTATATATCGCCCATGGGATAATTTTCTATGTTTTTTCCCAAAATAAGATTTACCGATTTCCATTTTTTCTAAAAATGATTCTCCCAATTTCTATACGATAAAATTATTTTACCTTAAAATTTGCCAAAATTTTATACAAAATAGATAAAATCCTTAGAAATTTGAATATTTTTAAAACAATATCGCTAATTTTTTTATAGTTTGCATATTAAGAACTAGTAAGATTGGCCAAGATTTCGACATTTTAAAATAAATTTCCATCCTTAAAATTATCCTTGTTCCGGGGTCTCATGGAGTATGAAAAATCCCCATTCTCCCAAGTTTTTCCTTTCTAGATAATGGAATTAGATGATAGAATGAAATATTTGGGTTTTCATTTGAAGGAGAACCAATATAAAAAAGGTATCTGGCAGTGGATAATAGCCAAGATTGAGAAGAAATTAAATACATGGTGCAATCGATGGATCTCCAGAGGTGGTTGATTGGTTCTTGTCAAATCAGTACTGGAAACCATTCTCATTTATTGGATGTCCCTGGCTTGGATTCTGAAGGGAGTCCTAGAAAAAATCAAGCAATTATGTTTTATTTTCATTTGGTATAGAGAGGTAGGGGAAAAAGAGATGGTGTTATCCTTGTAAAAACAACTTTTTGTTCCACAATATCAATGTATATGGGGCCTTAAGAATATTTTCCTTTTTTCAAAGGAACTAGCAGCCAAGAATGTATGGAGACTAATCCAAGGTACTGGACTCTGAGAACATGTAATGATATATATATACTAAATAATGAGGAAGAACAACTTATTTGGTCTTTGAATCCTATAGGTAATTACAAACCCAGATTAGGATACAAGGATTGTTGTAGTCAGGGAGAAAGTACGAGAAGTTGCTAGTAGATCCTAACATAGAGAACTGCATGTTATAGCATCATATATAGAAGAAAAAAAGAATACAAATATACATACATAATACTGGAAGAACCATCAAATCATTTTATTAGATGAAGCCAAAAAAACCTGTGTCTTTCCATTACATAATGATGTGTGTGTGTGTGTGTTATACAATTATTAGTTAATTACATTAACTATCACGTTGGTCGACTCTAACTACATATTTGACCAACTTCCCTAACTGACTACTACAGTTTATTCGATTGGGGCGTCTAGTTGGTAGAGCCGGATAGCCCCTATAACATCTCCCCCCATCCCTCAATTCCTTGCTCACCCCGAGCAAGAGGGGAGTGTGACAAAATTACAAAATTTACAAAATTTTCTACTATGTCCTTCTTTTGATTCTGTTACAAAATGATAATAGTAAAGGAGAGAAGAGAGAATGTTGGTTTTGAGTGTGGTTGCTTAATAAATTTTTTGGCTACATGTTTGTGTCCCAGGGAATCTCCCATTCATGCATCTATACATTAGTTGGAAAGGGTGTTTTTTTCACTGGAATATGTGACTCTTCATACAATTCAATGATTACTTGTGGTGTTGCTGATTGATAATTGGAAACTAATATGTTTGATTCAGATGGTGTAGGATTGGAAAATTGGAATCCTTTCTGGTAAGATGATGGTCCCTTTGACTACTCTACAGGTGCATGCGGTAACTTGCCAAATGTAGTTTGATAGGTGGTTGGGGATGACTGTAGAAAATGCATAGAGAACATTTTCCATTCCTTGACAAAATGTTGTGCCTCTATTTACATTGTCTTCAATTACCTTAGAAGTTCTATTTTTTCTATTAAAGGTGTTTCATTTACTGAGGTCAAATGTGGGTTGATGGTTTCCTTTATTTCCTCAGTTTTTCCTTTTATCATGCCGAGGTGCTTTATAGCTTGGTATGTTACCATTTGAGATTTTCTTGCTTCCTTTATCCATTCTCTTTATTGTCTTGTCAACTCTAGCTTGACTGATTTTTCTTTGGTAACTGGCTGGAGATTTCTTGGATTTTTCATCAGTAGCAAAAAGTCAGGTTGCTTCCAAGTCGACAATTGTAGTTTTTTTCATTTTAAGTTTGTTGTATGCATCAGAGAAATATGTGGGCTAGTTGTTAAGCACTATACTCAAAATGATTTCCTGTGATTTGGTCCTCTCCACTTGGTCTTGAATCCCCTTGAATTTGTCCATTTCAAATTGTGAAATTGTTGTTGTATATTGGGAAAGTCTCTCTTGGTTATTTCTCAATTTCCAACTGCTTCATGTTGTTTTAGATTCTTGTTTTCCTACCTCAGATGTTGGATTTTTTCTTGGTTATTGGTCATTGTGCTTATAACTGAATCGATTAACTTTCTTATTGCAGCTAATGGATCCACACCTTCTATATGTTGTTCTTAGACTAATTTTTCTTTTGCTAAGAGTGCGGTATTTTTCAATATCTATTTTTCTTTACTTTTTTCTGGCCATAAGTTGGGTGCCATATATCGTAGCTTTCTTCCACCTAGTTGTTGCTTCCTTAGATACTTCAGTATATAATTCCATTATGTTCTCATCTGATGTGATCCCTAGGTTGAATATTGTTTCTGCAGTCTATTTTGTTTAGTCGACCGGTCTGAATGTTGTAAAAGTGACGGATTTGGGGTCGGTGCTCTTCTTATGTTTAATCTTTTCCTTTTTCTGGGCCATTCCTCCTTGTTCATTGTGCTTGTTGGACTCAATGTAGGTGTATTTTTTAATTTCATTCTTCCCTTGAGTTTGATCGACATTTTCCACAGTTTCTTTCTTATTAACGAGGTTCTTGACACCCTGATTTTCTTCCTAGTCTCGTGGAATGATATGCTCTGTATTGGTGTTGTGCTCAGAAGAGCCCTACTGATTCGTATGAAAATTTCCAGGGGATGGATTTTCAGGAAGTAGATCTGAATTTAGGATATTTGCAGGTTCAAACCTAGGTTGTGTATCATTAATTATGGTGTCGACTAGTCCTTGAGTATCTGGACCTACTGCCTCTACTATATGTTCAATTGATTACTTCTGTTGATGTTGGCCAGTTGTTGGTCAGGATATGAAGGTGATAACCTCTTCAATTTCAAAATTTGACCTATTGTCAATATTTGTCTAATTGGTGTCATCAGGATCCTTTTCTCCTGGGTGTGCTACACTTCCTTGGTTACTGTGATGGGAAGGTCAGTCAGTTGATGTTTATTTTGTTGATACTTTCCAATGACCTTTCCTAGAAATCTTTTTTTGTTATGCTTTCGTCCTTGCTGAACTTGTTTCTTCAACAACAGATGTAGATTTTAGTGGAGGAGATTCTCTTGTAAGGTCAATTGTGCATTGCTTTTTTGGCATTGTTTCTTTTTTGAGGTTGGGTTGAATTAGTTTTAACCGATGTGTGGTGATTAGTGTCGATCAACCAATGTTGTATTCTTGTTGTTCCACAATCCTATGTTTTTTCTATGTCCTTGTTTCCATTTGTTTTTCAAGGGAGGCCTTTGTCTTTCTTGCTTCAAACTTATTTGCATCCATTGCTGCCATTATTTCTTGAACTTTAGGGCCAATGCTTGAATTTAGGATATTTTGGGTTACTGCTTGATTTTTTCTCTCTGTAGGGTCTTTTTGGCTAGCCTGTTTATGAAAGAAATTAGTTTTTCTTTGATTAAGGGGTCTTTAAAATTCAAAGCTATATCTGATTTGAATGTTTGATGCCATATGATGCTGATGTATTCCGGTACCACTGAAGCCTCAATAAATTGCTTTCCCCTATTTGTTTTCTTTCTGTTGTTTCTTCATCGTCAGAGTCTGTTTTTCCTAAGGATTGGCTACACTATCAAGATTTTGTACAAAGGGAATAGTGTATAAATCTAATTCCCTTTCTTCTTCTTGTTCACCATCAGTAAATGGTGTAATTATAGATGAACTATCACTTAGTACCTCTGGAGGGATATGTGTTTGATACCCCAATTGTCTGTCAAGCTATTCAAAAATATGGAGTTTAGTCGGCTAGAAATCCATCTTTGCTAGTGTTGGTCCGCCGCTGATGCCACAACAAAGTTTAGAGTAGTAGAGACTTAATTAGATGTGAGTGTTTGGTGGTAAGGCTCGACGAACCTTTTTCTCCACTTTCCATTTGTGGGAAGAATTATTTATGTAGTCAACCCAACATTTGAACATTATCTCTGCAGGGGGTGAGTACGAAGGTCCGACTACTCCTGGTGCAAAAGAAACATAGTTATGCATGGTCAAAGTTTGTTTTGTTGTAAACGTGGGTTCCCTGACTGACCCTACATGGCTCATGTCTATCCAAATTAAGAGTGAAGGGAAAAAAATGGCCCTGTTGTTCACCTGGCAGTCCTGAAAATTAATTTTTATCAATGCGGCTAAGCATTCTGCCCGATCGAACTAGGCTTCGAAGTTTAGGGTTTGACCAATTGTCTCTAGCATTGTGGGGTTTACATCTAAACATTGAACCATGGCTATAAAGCATAAATAAATTATAATGAAAATCCATTTGGCACAGGTATCAATGACTTTGTTGATCAAGATCCCTTTTGCGTTTTTGGTCATCATCCCTCCTATGAGGATTTGGATCCATTAATTTGTATTTGTAGTTTTAGGTACGAGCGTAACTCCATGTGGTATTCCAGTGATTTTGTGGATTAATCCTCCAGTGATGTCGAATAGGCAATTTATCCATAGGGATCCAGTGTGATACCGGCTAATAAGATACTTGACAACCTCTTCTTTCCAACCATTGAACTCGACAACCTGCGAGACACCTAGGATATGTTTGATTCCCAGTTTTTCAATAATTTGTGTTTCCTCTTTCCATTGTCCTTCTTCCATACCCCAAGCGGTGAAATTATTCCAATGACGTGAGTAGTCAAATTCTTCCATTCTTGTCGCGTGAATGTTTTGTAGTCATACTTCGAGCTATGTTGCACATGTATTATCCAGCTTAGTTTTTGGTCATGGGTTAGTCAGAGGATCTACTTGGCCCCTCATCCTAGGAATTTCAATAATTTCTTAGGGATTGGTTGATTTGGGGTTGGGTTGTGTAATTGGGGTTTCTTGGTCTTGATTATGCAGTTGCTCAGGTGAAAAAAATAGTGAGGCGAAATCGTATGCTTCCTCTAAATTTATAGGTGGGAGGTGGAGTGGAGACTTTAATTCCGCTAATGGGGATATTAATTCATTCACCTTGATGTTTGTGTAAAAATTAAATTTTTGTTCATATGAATTAATCTACGCATCGACAATGACATGAAGGATAGGCTTGTCCTATTGAGTATGAATAGAATCAATGTATTCATGCAATTTAATTATACTGATTCTTTCAGTTTTATTTTCTTGGACTGCATGCTTGATTTGATCAGTATTTGGTAGGACTGCTTGGTTGGGTTGGTAGGACTGCTTGGTTGGTTTGGTCGAAGAACTTAGTCACATTTCATTCTGATATTTGGTCGATTCTATTAGTACTTGGTATTTTGAATCCATGCTTTCGATTGCTTGTATGCTCACTCGCTTCATATCTTCCTTGCTTGCTTGGTCGGAGAAATTCATACTTGTGTGTTTTTTCTTCAATTGGGTGATGAATATCTTGATCAGTTGGTTGGTTGATGTACTTATTTAAGTAATGTCATAAGTCTCATCCAGGGATTGAACTTGTTTCTACGTACTATATTTCTACTCTGATTGTCGTCCAGGGGATCTGTTCTCTTCCCATTTTTGCGCGAGTGAAGGCTCTGATGAGTTGTGTTGGTTGTATATCTAGCATTTTTCGAACAGTTTTTCTATACCTAACTAAGGAAATTGACTTATTAAGTACTTTATTTAAGTTTTTGTTAATCTTGTTTAACTTTTGTTTTTGTTTGATTTCTCCTTTTTCCTTCTTTGCTTTGGAATTTGATTTTTGTACAGAACTCTTGATTCCATTTGTAGTTGTTTGCAGAAGTTTTTTTTCTTGTCTGACTTCAAGTATTTAAGAAAGTTACTTTTAATCACATTCCAGTGAAATGTGTACCCCAATGATTCCTCAATCTGATACCATTTATGCGGTATATCATCTAATGTATTTGGGAACATATGCAACCATATTATTTCATCACTATATCTTACTTTTTTCCATTATTGCTCGCACTTTTGTATGTTGATCACTAGATCAAATCTAGGTTTAAAGATCGATATGTCGATGTTTGCAGAGATCTTTCTCCCATCGAATATTTCCACACAGTATAATGTGGTGATATTCCATGTTTGAAGTCGTTTTTCATGAGTCTCCCACCATCAAGCGGCTTGGCCAGTGAAGGATTCAACCAGACTTTGTATTCTTCCTTGTTCTCCAACTGATTTGGAGATTTCGTTGACATGTGTCGACAAACAAAATTTTTCAATAAACCACATGGAAGTTCTTATGTATGCATTAGTCGGTATTAATTTTAGTGTTTGTTTTAATTTTGTTTTGGCAATGATAGGGACTGTGTGATTCGAAAAACATGATCTGGATCATTTGATAGGTATTTCCTCTATTGACCAACATTATTTGGCTTGTGCTTCATAGTCCTCCATCTGCTAGTTGTACAATTCCATATATGAATTTTTACCTATTGAAAATGGAGATATTACTAGTATTTTTCCTTCACTATTAGGTTCAACATTGTCTTTCTGTTCATGCATCACTTGATATAGTCGGTGTGCTTTCTAAACATATTCCCATGTATTGGCCCATGGTTTTCCTTATTTTTGGTCTAGGGGGATTATAATTTTTCTTTTGCTTCCTTTCAGCTTAATCTAGTCTCTTTATAAAGATATCATGGATTTCATGTTCTGACCCCAGGGTCTTCTTACTAGCATAGGATAAGTGAGAATTCCTTCGACTTGGTTTATGACATCAAAGTCTACTCACATTGGAATTCCCATTATAGAAGTGATTACACTTTTGAGAGTTCCAATTAGTTCGATGAATCTTTGATCTGCTAAGTTTAAGTAGTTCATTTTCAGTTGTAGTTGGGGTATATCAGTCGAATCCATGTTTCTTTAGGAAGTATGTTCACTTGTGATCCAAAATCAATCACAATTTGTTTAATCATGTGCCCATTGACTTCTAGGTGGACTTGAGGGTCAAAGATGCTTGTGGTTTTGTCTTGAGATAACTTCCTTATACTTTTTACTGGTCTTTGATTTTTTTTATATTCTCTCAATATATTTAGTAGGTCGATAAGGAATTCTACCGACTATTTTTCTTTTAGTAGTTGTAGAAATTCATTAATGGAGGTGGTTGAACTACTAGACGATCCTTCATTAATTTATCCTAGTTGATATTTTTAAAGAAATTCAACGCTTCTTTCATTATCCTCTCTTCCTTGTTGGGGTTCATATATGGTACTTTATTTCCTTGTTGATTTGGTGCCTCGGAGTAATTATCTTTGCCCCCTCCCGATCTTGTGACCACATGGAGATTTTTTGAATTCAAAATATCCTTTTCAACACTATATGTAATAGGTTTACACATCTCTTGGTCGTGACTTTTTCAAGCACAATCAAACAGTCTTCTAGGGAGTGATCTCCCACTCCACAAATATTATAGAAATTTAAATCTATTATGTATTTTATCGAGCAGTTTGGACTGATGTGGTCTTCTTTCCAGCAGTTAAAGCAATAGTATCATCCTTGTCCATGTTCTCTTCAAAATATTCTTCATCCTCCTCTACCTCGAACAAAGCACATCGGTTGATAGAACATCGAGGAAGATGTTCCTTTAAGGGGGATGGGATTGTAATACCCCTATTTCCCCCAATTTGTAAATATAACTATAACTAGCCAAGAGACTATGGCGGACTAAATATGTGTGAATGTTTGATTTGATGAACCCTTGTATAAAAGGGTCAATGTATGAATTTTTGTTATTAATAGAATTTGAATATATGTTGCACAACTACTGAAAGGGGGGAATTTTTCCAAGATAGACCATGTATTCTATGAGAGATATGGTGAGGGGAAACAAAGAATGGTTTAGATGACCCTCACTAGACCAATACCTACTGGGTGTAATTTCTTAACAGTCCTCTGAACCATAAATGAATTACTAGTTAGGTTGGTAGTTGGAAGGCCAACCTCAAGAGTTAACGAGGAGATGGGGCAAGGTACCCATATGTAAGGCTTCTAGGCTTGACCACGAATTTGGATTCAGACCCACACAACCTTACTGAGGAAGGCAAGAAATGAGGTAATTCAAGGATAGAGACAGATCTGCAGGATAACAGAGTAGAGAAAATAGTCTCCTGAGAAGAGCAGGGAGGATACTTTGACTCTAGAGTTGAAACAAAAGTTGAGCAGGAAGCTCGATATGGATGTAAGAAGCCATGGAAATATTTTGGCTATAAGTTGATAAAAGAGGTTGACGAGTGACTAAGGAAGTACTCCTGTAGACCTCCTTTCTTGGAGTAGAGAAAACCAGTTGCCAAGTTCATGTGGGAGGAGGAGAGTAAACTCTGCCCCTGACTTTTGTGGAGAAAGGAGAAATAATCTCTCTCAGAGCACCATGGTCTAACTCGAGGGTGGCCAGTGGTAAATCCTTTAGGGGTGACTGTGCCTATGGTTGGGAGGAAACAGGCACCTCTGTCAGTAGTTGCTTCACATTTTCCAATTCTAATAAGTATTTTCATACTTTGTGTAATATATTGAATGTGATGTTTTCGTGTTTGTGTTTATGGTTAATTATTGCAGTATTTGAACAAGTTATTAGATAGGATCTTTGATTCTTTAAACTGCTATATTTCATGGCTTTCAATTTATCTCAGTTTTTTTGCTAGATAGTTATGAGATGTGAATCTGTAGGAGATTTGGGATAGGAGTAAATAAAATGCCTAAGTCCTGTCGACCCTTTTAATTTGCCTTAGCGGGAAGGTCAAAGTTCATCTTTGTGTGAGAAGAGCGTTTCCCTTCAGAATAACCACCCATCTGACTGAGGGCTCATGCCCATGTCCTTAACCCCTTTGTCAAAAAAATGGATTTTCACTTAGCCCCCAAGAATTTCCAAAGGATCCATGTGAGCAGGGCCTAGGAACCCTATGCTAGTCTGAAAGGAGCTAGCTCTTTCAATTTCGGAACTTGTGACTCTACGCTCCTCGAAAATATCTCAAGGCCAAAGTCATGAATCAATGAGTATCGTCGATCTAGGGAATCAATAGGGATATCTCTCAG
Source organism: Picea sitchensis (assembly GCA_010110895.2). Classification (NCBI taxonomy): domain Eukaryota; kingdom Viridiplantae; phylum Streptophyta; class Pinopsida; order Pinales; family Pinaceae; genus Picea; species Picea sitchensis. The sequence continues at coordinate 16,181 of SNQJ01S0034775.1, forward strand.
TCATTAGATCAGACAAAGCAACGGAAGCGTTAAGCGCTTCGATGAAGCTCTACTTCGATGAAGTGGAAGGTAAGATTGATAATCACCCCATAGCTATTTTAATTGATTATGGAGCTAGTCATAGCTATATATATCTAAAGCTAATTGAAAGATTTAAATTAAATAAAAGTAAGCATGAAAATTCTTGGTTAGTTCAACTAGCTACTAGAACCAAGAGAAGAATTAATGATCTTGTTAAAGAATTCCCTATAAATATGAATGGAACAAATTATAAGGCATATTTGAACATCATACTGCTTGGGTCTTATGACTGCTTGATTTGTATGGATTGGATAGAAAATCATCATATTGTTTTGGGTTGTTATAACAAGGTCTTCACATGTCTGGATGAAGAAGGGAATTCAAGGACAATACAAGTAATTCCAAGGGCTATATATGTTCGAGAGATTTCAACATTGCAGTTGAAAATAATTTTTAGAAAAGGGTACCAAATATATGCATCCCATATCGAAGAGAAAATGACGGATAAGGAGCCAAGTCTCAAATATTATCCAGTCTTGAAAGAGTATAAATATGTGTTTGAGGAGTTACAAGGATTTTCACCAAAGAGGAATATAGATTTCTCAATTGTCTTAATTCCTGGAGCTTCCCAAGTATCTAAGACTCCCTACATAATGAGCACACCGGAGCTAAAAGAGTTGCAAATGAAACTAGAAGAGTTGTTAAAGAAAGGGTACATATGCCCAAGTGTCTCTCCTTCAGGTGCCCCAGTTCATTTTTTCAAGAAGAAATATGGAACGTTGAGGTTATGTATTGACTTCAGACAACTGAAAAAGGTTACAGTCAATAATAAATACCCTTTTCCAAGGATTGATGATATTTTTGATCAACTGAAAGGAGCAAAGATATTATCCAAGATTGACTTGAGGTCAGGCTATCATCAAGTGAGAATCAAAGAAGAAGAGACTAGAAAAAAAACCTTTAGGACAAGGTATGGACACTATGAATTTGTGGTGGTTCCTTTTGGTTTGACAAATGCACCAACAACATTTATGTGTTTGATGAATGGGGTGTTCATAGATTTCATGGATAAGTTTGTCATTGTGTTCTTGGATGATATTATTATCTATTCGAAGACAAAACAAGAGAATGAACAACATTTGAGGTTGGTGCTACAAGTGTTGAGAGATCATCAAATGTATGCCAAATTGAGTAAGTGCACTTTTTATCAAAAGAAGATCCATTATTTGGGTCACGTTGTTTCAGAAGAGGGAATAGTAGTGGATCCAGAAACGATTGAATAAATCAAGAGTTGTCTAGCACCAATGAATATTTTAAAGGTAAAATCATTTATTGGTCTAGCTGGTTATTACAGGAGATTCATTGCGAGATTATCCACAATTTCACACCCAGTAACAAATTTGAAAAAGAAAGGAGTAAAGTTTGAGTGGAGTGTCAAGTGTGAAGAAAAATTTTAGTGCTTAAAGGAATTTTTAACCTGTGCACCTATTTTAAAAGTTGTAGATTCAGGCGAGGATTTTGTTGTGTGCACAGATGCATCCAAGGAAGGACTCAGTGGAGTCCTTTTGAAAAATGGACATGTAATTTGTTATGAATCCAGAAAATTGAAGGAATATGAAATCAATTATGCCACACATGACTTAGAGCTGGCAGCCATAGTACATGCCTTAAGAATATGGAGGCATTACCTCATGGGAAAAAAATTGAATTAAGGACAGACCATAGTGGTCTGAAATATTTTTTTGAACAACCAACACTAAATGTTAGACAAACTAGATGGCTAGAACTTATTAGTGAATATAAATTCAATGTCAAGCACATAAGGGGAAAGGAGAACAAGGTGGTTGATGCACTCAACAGAAGGGTGCATAAAATGCATGCTACAACCATTAGTATGTAGAAGACATATTTAAAAGATTTAGAGGTTGTAACTGCAGATCAACATTATGTGCAAGTTAAAGAAAACTTACAAAAAAATGATATACAATAGAGATATAACTATTACAAGATGGAAGAGGATGGAATCCTCTTATTTCGAACTAGATTTTATGTTCCCAATTCTCAAGAATTGAGAAATTTGGATCTAAGGGAGATGCATAATGTGCCATATGCAAGACATCCAGGATATCAAAAAAATATTACAAAGGTAAGAGGCCAATATTTTTATCCTGGCATGAAGAATAAAGTCATTGATTATTTGGCCAAATGCATGGAATGTCAGAAGGTAAAGGATGAGCATAGACATCTAGCAGGATTGTTGCAACCATTGTTCATTCCTAAATGGAAATGGAAAGTTGTTACTATATATTTTATTACCAAAATTCCTAGGACAATAAGGAAACATGATTCCATCATGGTAGTGGTGGACAAACTCAGAAAGGATGGCCATTTCATTTAGGTAAAAGTAACTCACAAGGCATCAATATAACAAAAAATTACATCAAAGAAATTGCTTGGATACATGGCGTGCCTAAGGAAATAGTGTCATATCCAGATCGCAAGTTCACTTCCAATTTTTGGAGGGGGTAGTTTAAGGGATTTGGGACAAATTTAAATTTCATTACAACATATGACCCAAAGTCATATGGGAAGATAGAAAGAATTAATCAAATAATTGAAGATATGTTGAGAATGTATGTAATGGAAAAGCCTTCTAAGTGGGAGGACTATATCCATTTAGTTGAGTTTTCATACAACAATGAGTATCAAGAATCATTGAATATGAGTCTGTTTGAAGCATTGTATGGCAAAAAATGCAACACACAAGCAAGTTGGGATAACCCAATAGACGGAGATGTGATTGGGCCAGAATTGTTAAAGGAAATGGAAGAATAGATGGTAAAAATCAGGAAGAATTTAATAGTTGCAAAATATTGACAGAAGAGCTATGCTGATAGAAAAATAACAAACAAAGAATTCAAAAAGGGAGAGCATGTGTTGTTAAAAGTTAAATCCAAGAGAAGCTCGTTCAAATTGGGAAGTTTACCAAAGTTGACAACGTGATATTGTGGGCATTTTGAGGCCTTAGAAAAGGTAGGACCAGTTGCATACATGCTAGCCTTACCTGCATCCATGAGAATTCATAATGTGTTCCATGTGTCTTTGTTAAAAGGTATGTACCTGATCCTAATAATCTGATTGACTGGAATGTGGTCCAGGTGGAATACGAAGGGGATTTCTGGGTGGAATGAGTGCACATCCTGAACCAAAAAATCAAAGTGCCTAGGAACAAATCCATAATCTTGGTAAAGGTTCAATGGACCTGTTATAGTCCTGAATATGATACATGGGAGAACGAGGAAGCCATGCGGGAAGCATACCCACACATTTTTGCAAATTTTGAAGAAAAATGAATGTATATTTGTACATAAGGAAAATAAGACTCTATTTTGGCAGTTGGAGTTCCTAGAGCCACAATTCCAAGATTTCCTATCCAACTAATGTGGGTTGAGGGGAAAGGGGATTTGTTGGTTGGAATTGTTGTGTGAGTCAATAAGTTGCAGAATTATTAAGTATTTTGATGTAATGTCTTTATGTATGTCAATGTGTAAATTATATGGTTATGTGCATCGAGGACAATCCAATTTGTAGGGGGGAGGGGGAAATGTAAGATCCTCATTTTCAAAACCCAAACTAGTGACATGTATTGTAAATATATCATGTGACTGAAGAGCCAAGGAATGTATATTGTAAATCTGATGTATGGTAGAGAGAAAATATGTAAACAATGTAAATTGAAATATAATGAATAAAAATGTATCACCAACTGCAGAGAGACACAAAAGAATATTGGGGGATAAGTATACACAAGAGAGGGTAAGTTTCCAAGGGGTAGAGTTACCCAAATCTATTAAACCAAAACCCATTCCCTATTTTTCTCTAAATTATCCTTGCCATGAACCTTTCATTAGTTGTTGAGTGTTCTAGAGCCCAATCATTGAATTCATGTAAGAGGGTTGGTGTGAGAGTCACTCCCCATAGTTATTAAGAGAATGGGAGATATGTACAATTAGATTTGGGAAGAGTGAAAGTCAAGCAAACAAGAGAAAGAGAGGAAATTGGTATGGGTAGGGGGACCTGGTTTTACACATTCACGTTTTTTCATAGAATTTTTTTTTTACATGGAGTTTTTCTAACCAACAATGGAGTTTTGAGTGTGGGAGCTTGTAGGAAGTTGTGTGGACATGTTTGGATTCTATTTGGAGATGTAATTTCATAGAGAAAGAGGCTTTGTTTATGGGAGTGACGTGTTGTTCAAAATTCACCGAAGGAGCATGGGTTTTGGCTGTTGGGAAAATTTGTGTTTCAACTGTAGAATTCCTGAAGTCCCAACAAGTAGAATTAATGTCCAACTTGTGTGGGAAGCCCAAGAGGGGAGTGGAAATTCCTCAGGGACTGTGAGAAATGAAGGGGGATTCCATCCCTTGGGTTGTGCAGGTTGAGGGGAAGTTTGTTGGTGGAATGGAATTAGCTGAGAGTTTAACTATTGAAAGGGGGACATTAGCTAGACTTATGGACCCCCGTCTCTTATGGATTCATAGTCCTAGATCGGGGGTGTCTTGTTGTTGAGAAATGTAACAACAAGGCTATGGTTGGGAGGAACATTCATCCTCTGCATCGGGTTGCACATTTTATAAGATAAGTGTTCTAATTGTTGTGTTTAATTGTGTTAAATCCTGATATGTATAATTGTTGTGCATCTACTCTAAGTTAGCTTGGTTAATGTTGCTTTCTATGAGAAGAATGATGCATTTAAATACAAGTTTATATGGTGGAATGCTATTGTATGTTATATATCTATTTCTATGCACAATTGAGTAATTATATTTACATTTTTGTAGATCATGGACAACTGATGAACTTATATTTCTTGTTGGATGTTAATTTCCGCATTTAAATTGGTATCATACATTTTATTGGGTCGTTTTGGTAGTGACGTGACCCAACTGGGAGTCGGGCATGTTACAAGTGATATGTTCTTAATTTTTTGTTGTAGCTTTGTGATCTTGTCTTCCAATCTTTTTTCAACACTTGTTGAATTAATCGGGCCTTCATCATCCATTTCCATCCTCTGAGTTGTTTTAAGGATTTCTTCACATGTTGAAAGGTCATACATCCATAATGGAGCTCTGATATTTTGTAATAGTCTTTCTACATACCATTGTACAAGTAGATTTTCGTCGATCATGTATGGTATTTGACGTAGTAAATCCTTGAATCTTTGGTTGTATCCTTGCACACTTTTACCTAGATTTTGTTTGATTTCCTTCAGTTTTTGCACTGCCAATTGGCTTACATATTGTGCCTTAAAAATGAGAGGAAATTCTACTTTATTTTGTTTTTTTGTACGTGTTTGATTATCGGTGAAATTCGTAGACTACATAAGAGCCCTCACTCGAAGCGTGGCTCCAAATTGAGCGATTTTTTTTCTTCATCGAATATATCTGCAACATCCCAAAATTTCTCACAAATGAACCAACGTTGTTTATATCTTCACCGCCTTCATAAATAGGGATGTGGTTGAGTCCCATTGTTGATTTGTTTTTAGCAAATAGAATTATAACAATATCTTTAGTCGAAGTTGACTTGGAGGTCAATGTAGTAATATTTTCTAGAGTCAAGGTTGATGTATTTGATTCAGTTGATGTAATATGCAGATGTTCTTTAGTCGGTATATATTCAGTTGCTAATTGTACTCGTTCTTGGTTTCGGCTTGAGTCCTATGTTTGAAAAAAATTATCTGTATACTCGACGAGTCGTCCTCTACAGGTTCGTGTCGGTTCAATTTCACTATCTCTTGAGTTTGAATATTCTAGAAGTAATTTTCGCAGGGGGGCGACATCCATGAGATCTCTTACATGAATGATTAATACTTGATTCTAGGTATTTTCTTATGCTTCGATTAACACTACGGCTCTTATTTGGCCATTATTATCAGTTCGAAACTAAACCCATGGTGATTGTGTATCTATATGGAGTTGTGGTTAGAGAAAGTCTGTAATGTGTGAACTAAGACTTCTTATAGGAGAAAGTTGGATTGACCGTCTTGAATAATCAATTTCCAAATCGAATTGATCATTGGCTTGTTGGACGCCATTGGCAACCATACTGAATTGTAAGCTTTCATTCCTCCCAGAAGTCGTTGGGGCGCTCTCAAGGGATGCTCCAACGAGATGTCACACATGGGCAGGTTTTCTATGAGTTTTTCTGGGATCCTTTTCCTTCCAAAAACATTATCCCTTATTTTTCCTTTTGTCTCACTCTATTTTCTATATGTCAGCTGAGGTTTTGTGAATCTGCGTTCAACGTGAAAATTCCTCACTTGAATCAATTATTTTTTTCTTGATTCTCGTCATTTTCGACTTGGGTGTGGTTCGACTTTGGCTTCGACTTCTACTTAACTTGTCTCATAGATCATCCATCCCCCCGACGCCGACCCGACTTACTCATGGTCGACAATGTTTACCATTTTAACTGATTTCATTTCTTTAAGAAGTACTCCCAATCTTATTTAGTATCTTTCCAGATAGCTTCCTAAAATTCTTTCCACTTTTCTTATCTTTCTCACCAATTGGAATTTGGAGAAGGATATTTTAGGGGAGGTCGATACTTGAAAATGTCGTCGACTCCCTTGTCTAGGAGGAATTTAAGCAACAGAGTGGGGACGATACAAAGGAACACGTTGTGTAACTCGGTATAGAATTTATTCTTGATAGTCTAAATTGATTCTCTTTCTTTGACCACTTGATATTCAATATAATCTTTTACAATCCTCTGGAACTACTCATTTAGATTTGTTCTTCCTCCGTTTATAATGTTGTGCATCAACTTCTCATCCAGAGTGAGTCTACACATTATATTGAGTGATGTACTCATACAGTGCTTCTGGTATAGCCTCCAAGAATTGCTCGTGTGTTTCTAAATAGAAGTGCGTACAGGCTTCTACTAAAGTCAGACAGTTTCTTCAGGCATAATTTCTAATATAATTGTTGATTTTGTGCTCCCATCATTCGTGTATGTCTATTAGAGTTAACATCTATGTGCTCTTTTCTTTAATGCATGCCCAAGTTTAGAACTAACAACAACGAAATCAATGTTGTAGTCAGGGAGAAAGTATGAGAAGTTGTCAGTAGATCCTCACATAGATAAATACATGCTATAACATCATATATAAAAGCACACAAGCATACATATAGACATACACAATAGTGGGAGAACCATCAAAGCATTTTATTAGATGAATCCAAAACAACCTTTGTCTTTCCATTACATAATGATATGTGTGTGTGTGTGTGTGTGTGTGTGTGTGTGTGTGTGTGTGTTGTACAATTATTAGTTGGTTACATTAATTGTCATGTCAATCGACTCTAACTGCCTATTTGACCAACTTCACTAACCGACTACTACAGTCGACTCGACTGGGGGGTCTAGTCGGCATAGCCGACTAGCCCCTACAACAAGGCCCTTTCTATTGAGGGCATTGACAACCCCTACTTTGTAAATTCAAATTCCCATCCAAATAAAAAAATTAATGTGGCTCTTATTAAACAATAAATCTATAACCTAGGATGTCCTCTAGAAAAGAAGCTATGAGGGACTTGGTAGGTGTTGCCTCTGAAAATCCAACTCTGAAACTAACTCTCATCTTATTATGTCCTATGCCTTTACTCTAGAAGTCTAGCATGAATCATGTCATTTATCTTTCTTGAACAATATTTGGAAAAGGAACTCCATTGAAGAAGGCCTTAGGAATTGGTGCATGAACAAGGGGACATCGAGGTATAAATCTCTTCCTATAACCATAGATTGGGGGTTTGGATGGCCCGAAACTCCAAACTCTTTGAGGATAAGGATACCCTTCCATTGAAATGTGTCATCCAAAGATGAAACATTCTTTCTTCTTTTCCTCGATTTAAGGAAGTGTGCACTACAAACAACACCCCTGGAGAAGCAATAAACAAAGAATTTCCATGGGATTTCTTTGATGGTGCCTCCCAAGGATCACCTCTTAAAAAAGGGGTTGGGGGTATACTATATCTCTCCTCCACTCACAATTATCTCTTTTAAGGTTAGTCTAAGCAATGAAACAAACAACTTTTTTGAATTAATGACACCAAAATTGGTCTTAATGCTAGCTCGGGAAAATGGAGTTTCTCAAATTCAAATTTATGAAGACTCTATGCTTGTGATATACCTCTATTTCATGACATCTCACCTCTAAAATAAACGTCCTCTCACATTTCTTTTAAGTATATTTACAAGGATAAGAACATTGAGGAAAACTAGCTATCTAAAGAAGAAGTTGTGATAGAAAATGGGATCTCAAAGATCACTCCTTTGAATACCTTTGTGATCCCTAGTTTCAATTTCTTTTACTTATATTAGAGTTTTGAGATAGATGTCCTTACAAAGAAAGATTGGCTAAATATATTTAGGAATATTACCTAGACTTTGTTATTTATAAAGGAAAATATATATATTGAAAAGTTTGTCTAAGGCTTAATGATGGAGATACTCCATTAAGATGGTTCTTTTTTAGAGAAAGTTTTCATTCCATTTTCAAAATAATACTTCAAATGATAGTCATTAAACTTAAATTATAACCTGCAAAGACATATTGCTACTCAACATCTTTCATTATAATTTTGATTTTATAAATAAATTTTGTTTTGGGTTAATACTACATTTGAAATGTATTGTATACAACCTTGTGTGATTGTTCACACTCCTCCATGGATCTTGCATGTATTTCACTGTAGTATTTCAACCAGCTAAAACACATATCTACTATATTTCATTTACATATGGAATCTTAGGAGATTACTTTGGGTGGGTTTGTCATCTTTGTAAGTATTTTCATCACCACGTCATAGAGAATAGAACGTCAGAATCTCGTGGTTGGGGCTTTTCATGCTATACCAACAACTACCCGAAGTGCGAGGTACTACATACATTGCCGACGTTACCACACCTTTCTATTGACTGCGAAAGAAAGCCCGCCAATAGAAAAATTCTAGTCAATCAATGTATGTTTTCTTCCGGTCTTATGTTTGTGTTGGGACCTTCTATGTGTGCTCCTCTCCCTTCTCCCCTGAAGCAAGCTGCTAAGAGATCTAACAGGCAACTACGACAAGTAGGCAGTTAAGAGGAAGGGATGGTAGGTGAATGCCAGAGAAGCGACATCACCCCCTGACCTTTTTTTCTTTCATTCAATAGGGGTGGGTCGACCCCATTGATTGGGCTCACTATGTGTTCACTGTAGTAGCCCGAGTCGAGAGGATCTGTCTATTTGTTGGTCATGTGCCGGGTGTGAGTAAAGTGGGACGGGGGAGGTGTATTCTCCATGGAGCTCTGCCATAAACCCTTCCATACGCTCGGGGATAATGGAGAATCTCTTCCATAAATCCCGCCACAAATAATAATGGAGCTTATTATTCATCTTGCCCAATGCGGACAAGCGGCTTCACTCCTTCTTCGCCCAGTCTCTAGATGGTTAGATTCTGCATTGTCAGTATCTGAGTCAGAGCGTTAGAGAGTGTATGAATCACAGATTGGCAGTAGAGGAAAAAATCATGATGGAAGGAGCGCATGACGTAATGCACACTCAGTTCAGCCAGCAGTAATCAAGCAATAATGGGTGCGCAAAATTCTGAGATAGCACGGCTATAATAGGATCATAGTGACGAGCACATAGATCTGATGGCTTAAAACACGCACGTTTGGCTTAAAATAATTGATAATTTGGGAAAATTTTGATAATCACTCATTTTCATTATTTTTGAAAGTGATTATTTCTGAATTTGATAGTATCAGTAAGATTCCCCGAGATTTCTATAATTTAACATAAATTTTTATCTTTAAAATTATTCCCCTACATTTCTATAATCTAACATAAATTTCTATCCTTAAAATTATTCTTACATGATGATGAGTCTTTAAAATGAAAAAAATTTAAAGAGCTAAGATTTTATAGAACCAATGGAAATTATTTAAATTTGAAAGTGGATGAATATGAAAATTAACAAAATAAATGGATATGTAGTT
>SNQJ01S0034775.1:27453-46150 GCA_010110895.2 Picea sitchensis
TTGAATATGTGTTGCACAACTGCTGAAAGGGGGGAATTTTTCCAAGATAGACCATGGATGCTATAAGAGAGATGGTGAGGGGAAACCAAGAATGGTTGAGATCACCCTCACCAGACCAATACCTACTGGGTGTAATTTCTCAATAGTCCTCTAACCCAAAAATCAATTACCATTCAGTTTGGTAGTTGGAAGGCCATCCTCAAGAGTTGACGAGGAGATGGGGCAGGGTACCCATCTGTAAGGCTTCTAGGCTTGACCATGAATTTGGATTTAGACCCACACAACCTTGCCAAGGAAGGAAAGAAATGAGGTAATTCGGGGATAGAGATAGACCTGCAAGATAAAAGAGTAGAGAAAACACTCTCCCAAGAAGATCAAGGAGGATACTTTGACTCTGGAGTTGAGAGAAAATTTGAGCAGGAAGCTCAATATGGATGTAATAAGCCATGGGAATGGTTTGGCTATAAGCTGATAAAAGAGGCCGATGAGTGACTGAGGAAGTACTTGTGTAGACCTCCTTTCTTAGAGTAGAGAAAACTAGTTGCCAAGTTCCTGTGGGAGGAGGAGAGTAAACTTCGTCCCTGAATTTTGTGGAGCAAGGAGAAATAATATCTCTCAGAGCACCATGGTCTAGCTCGGGGGTTGCCAGTGGTAAATCCTTCAGGAGTGACTGTGCCTATGGTTGGGAGGAAACAGGCACCCCTGTCAGCAGTTGCTTCACATTTTCCAATTCTGCTAAGTATTTTCATACTATATTTAATATATTGAATGTGATGTTTGTGTGTTTGTGTTTATTGTTAAGTCTTGTAGTATTTGAACAAGTTATTAGATAGGATCTTTGCTTCTTTAAACTGTTATATTTCATGGCTTTCAATTTATCTCAGTTTTTTTTCTAGATAGTTATGAGATGTGAATCTGTAGGAGAGTTGGGATAGGAGTAACTAAAACGCCTAAGTCCTGCCAACCCTTTTAATTCTCCTTAGAGGGAAGGTCAAAGTTCATATCTGTGTGAGAAGAGAATTTCCCTTCAGACTAACCACCCATCTGACCGAGGGCTCATGCCCATGTCCTTAAACCCTTTATCGCAAAAATGGATTTGCGCTTAGCCCCCAAGAATTCCAAAAAGATCCATGTGACCAGGGCCTAGGAACCATGTGCTAGTCCGAAAGGAGCTAGCTCTTTCAACTTCGGAACTTGTGACTCTACAACCCTCGAAAATATCCCAAGGTTGAAGTCGTGAATCGATGAGTACTGTCGATCTAGGGACTCAGTAGGGATATCTCTCAGTCGTTAGATCAAACGAAGGAAGGGAAGCATTAAGCACTTCGACGAAGCTCTACGTCAGGAGAAAAGGGGTACTCTAGTGCCAAAACTCCCGAATGTCGGAGTCACAAAGTAAATATGGATTGTTGAAAAGGGAGGAACACGTGTCCACATATCAACGATTATCCTAGAGTCCGAGCATTCGACGATTTAGAGATTCGTGAGTTATCCCCGAAGCTCTGCAAGCCGGAGTAAATCCTGGTCGTAGATGCTAGGTACACGTGGTGACAGATTCGGCATGGTCCGAAGGGAAAGATGGGAGACACATAGGGAACTTTCGAATGTCGAACTGTTGAAGTAATGTGGATCGTCAATCTTTGGATCCTTCAGAATGCCCCTCAACCATTGATCTAAGTGACCCACCTCTGACTACACAACTAATCGGGAACATGTTGTGGAGCAACACGTGGGCCCTACTCGTCCCCTGTTAAGTGTTGAATGTTGAACTAGCACCGTTGGATGAGTGGGTACGTGGCAAGTGATCCCGTAGTCTAGAGCCATCGTACTCTGGAGGAACCCAACCAAGAGTTTACGAAGTATGAAACTGCCAAAGTCGCGAGTGCTAAAGTGAATCTCGACTATTGGTAGGAGGAGGAAACTTGGTGCCAGATTAGAGACTCTGAAGAATTAGCTCTTTGGGGAATTCGCGATGTGAGGAGTTGGCAAGCTCCAAAGCCTAGAGCTGCGAATTAATGAGAACCATAGATCTATGGATCTATGTGGAATCTTACAGACCATTAGATTGAAGGATTGAGTAGTTATCAGTCTATGATGACATGTCTTGATGATGTCATTCGATGTGACATGGAACATCATTATGCATGCCACATGTCACCCAGTTTTGGATGATTCACATACCCATTATGTATGTTAGAGAATGACATGTGTCACCCCCTATTGAGGACAGGTGTCACCCCTTAACCCTCGTCGCATGTCAACTTTTGGTTCGTATCCGCCTAGCCCAGATCGTTGGTGACGTGTCCAGAACTCCGGGAGTCTGGATGATTTAGGGAGTTCGTAATATTGAACACAATATAGCTAAGGAGGATATAATGGGGATAGTCAACGATCGAACACCGAAATTCCAACGACAAACATCGATGGCCAAAATGCCAAACGCGTGGAACGAAGACTGTTGAAGGGTTAAGCCAAGTGGCGATATTTCAAGACTTCGAGGGTTAGGAAAAAGAAGTGTTTCGTGATGAATATCGAAGCCCCCTTTTTAACCATAGATCTTGATGGAGGATGTAGACTGTTGATCCCCTTTGTTGTTCGACAATCTGAGAATTTGACAAGACCGTTGGAACTCCTGCTGTCTGGGAACTTCCAAATTGTTGAAACCTCTTCTAACATGGGCTCTTAGCTCCTCGTTTTCAGCCCAAGGTCACGAGGAAGACGCCGCTAACTAGTTTAAGTGCGTAGTGGGAGATGTGATTTTCAAAGGAGAATAATAAAATGGTTTTGCTTAAGTAAGGGAGAAAAAATGAACCAGGGAAAGAGAAGATTTGATGCCCCATCCCTAGAAAGGGTATTTAGGGATTGAGTGTGTTACAAAAAGGAATAGAAGAAACTGTTGTAGCAATAAAAAAATTGAAATTGCATCATGTGGATGTTATAAATTTTCACTCAAAACTCATAATGAGGCACGAGTATAGACGTTGGAAAGTTGTTTTGGAGAGGAATGCATTTCAGGAATTAGATCCTAGAATAATGCAGTAATATTATTCATAATTTGAAATGAAGAATGAATTGTATTCTAATTAATAAATATTTTGCAATATGCTTAATTATAACAACAATTATTACATGCACATTTTTTGCAGAATTAGAGATACAAAAAAGCATATTGTAGTTCCTACATGAGAACTAGAGATATGGAGGATGATCAAGGGTTTTACAACCATGAAGAAGAAGTTAGATGTTTGCATGTCAACATGGGTAATGTTGAAACTGAGTCTAATGGAAGAAGAGACAGGCATGAGCTTGTAAGTATGAGAAGCCTACAAAAATAAGTGCATATATATAGGGCCCATAATGAGAAGATCATGAAGGCTCAAGAAGAGATACTTCAAAGCCTAAATATGCTACATAATCAAGTTAACAAGGATTTAGGAACACTTCAAGAAGCTAGCGCCAAGCACGTGGAGGTGTCTAGGTCTCATGATAGGCGGGATGATCAAGGAGGATCTAGATGATTAAGGAGTATTAACAGACATCAACATTATCATTCCCCGAGGAACTCAACTAGAAAACATAATCACATTCAAGGTCGGAAAGTAGCCCAAGTATATCTCTTGTCAGGCATCAAAGAAGAAGACATGGGTTAAATAGCTTGCAAGGGGATTTGAAGAAAATCAAGCCACCCTCATTTGATGGAGAAAACAAGAAGGGTGAAGATGCATAAGCATGGCTTTTGGGAATGAGGAAATATTTCAAATTTTATAACTACTCATCAAATGTAAAATCTAGAATTGCAGCATACCACCTTCAAGGGAAGGCATTTATGTGGTGGGACTGGATGAAGCTAGTTAAGCACCTTAATGAGAAAATAATTTCTTGGAAGCAATTCAAGAAATATTTTCAGTAGCAATACTTGTCAGAGAAATATTATGACAAGAAGATGCAAGAGTTCTTTGCATTCAAGCTTGGAAACATGACCATGGATGAATATGAGAGAAATTTATTGAAACTTCTCAGGTATGTGAGCTTCATCATAGATCATAAGGTCGAAATTTATAGGTTCTTGAGTGAATTTCCATCCTCCTAGAAGGACAAAATTCAGTTTGATGAACCCAAGAATTTAGAAGAAGCCATAAGAAAGGCCAAGTATTTGAATGATAAGAATAGAGGAAAGCCAACTTTCCAAAGGACCTGGAATGAAAAGAGGAAATGAAAAATGTATAAAAGGAAGAAAGGATTCAAGCCCTTCATCATAAATAGATCTCAATCATATTAGCAAGGGACACCATCTCAAGGTGATCAGAAAATGAAAAATCCTTTGGGAAAGAGGCCAAGGAAACAACCCATAAAGTGTTGGGGATGTGAAGGAGATAACATGTATAAACAATTTCCTCACCGAGGAGATAAGATGAATAGTTTTCAAAGTGTCAAGAAGGACGAGACAGTAGAGGACGTGGGCAAAAGCATGTCAAGGATCTATGTAGCCTTGGCCAATATACAAGCAGACTATCAATCCCACATGATTGAAGTGGAAGGTAAGATTGATAATCACCCCATAGCTATTTTAATTGATTATGGAGCTAGTCATAGCTATGTATATCTAAAGCTAATTGAAAGATTTAAATTGAATAAAAGTAAGCATGAAGATTCTTGGTTAATAAAACTAGCTACTAGAACCAAGAGAAGAATTAATGAGCTTATTAAAGAATTCCCTATAAATATGAATGGAACAAATTATAAGGCATATTTGAACATCATACCGCTTGGGTCTTATGACTTCTTGATTGGTATGGATTGGATAGAAAATCATCATATTGTTTTAGGTTGTTATAACAAGGTTTTCACATGTCTGGATGAAGAAGGGAATTCAAGGACAATGCAAGTAATTCCAAGGGCTATATCTGTTCGTGAGATTTCAACATTGCAGCTGAAAATAATTTATAGGAAAGGGTACCAGATATATGCATCCCATATGGAAGAGAAAATGAAGGATAAGGAGCCAAGTATCAAATATTATTCAGTCTTGAATGAGTATAAAGATGTGTTTGAGGAGTTACGAGGATTTTTACCAAAGAGGGATATAGATTTCTCAATTGTCTTAATTCCTGGAGCTTCCCCAGTATCTAAGACTCCCTACAAAATGAGCACATCGGAGCTAAAAGAGTTGAAAATGAAACTAGAAGAGTTGTTAAATAAAGGGTACATATGCCCAAGTGTCTCTCCTTCGGGTGCCCTAGTTCTTTTTTTCAATAAGGAATATGGAATGTTGAGGTTATGTATTGACTTCAGACAACTGAACAGGGTTACAGTCAAGAATAAATACCCTTTTCCAAGGATTGATGATATTTTTGATCAACTGAAAGGAGAAAAGATATTATCCAAGATTGACTTGAGGTCAGGCTATCATCAAGTGAGAATCAAAGAAGAAGAGACTAGAAAAACAACCTTTAGGACAAGGTATGGACACTATGAATTTGTGGTGGTTCCTTTTGGTTTGACAAATGCACCAACTACATTTATGTGTTTGATGAATGGGGTGTTCATAGATTTCATGGATAAGTTTGTAATTGTGTTCTTGGATTATATTATTATCTATTTGAAGACAAAACAAGAGAATGAATGACATTTGAGGTTGGTGCTACAAGTGTTGAGAGATCACCAATTGTATGCCAAATTGAGTAAGTGCACTTTTTATCAAAAGCAGATCCATTATTTGGGTCACATTGTTTCAGAAGAGGAAATAGTAGTGGATCCATAAAATATTGAAGAAATCAAGAGTTGTCTAGCACCAATGAATATTTTAAAGGCAAGATCATTTATTGGTCTAGTTGGTTATTATAGGAGATTCATTGCGAGATTCTCCAAAATTTCACACCCAGTAACAAATTTGCAAAAGAAAGGAGTAAAGTTTGAGTGGAGTGTCAAGTGTGAAGAAACTTTTTAGTTCTTAAAGGAATTTTTAACCTATGCACCTATTTTAAAAGTTGCAGATCCAGATGAGGATTTCGTTCTGTACACAGATGCAGGCAAGGAAGGACTCGATGGAGTCCTTTTGAAAAATGGACATGTAATTTGTTATGAATCCAAAAAATTGAAGGAACATGAAATCAATTATGCCACACATGCCTTAAGAATGTGGAGGCATTTTCTCATGGGAAAACAATTTGAATTAAGGACAAACCATAGTGGTCTGAAATATTTTTTTGAACAACCAATACTAAATGTTAGACAAACTAGATGGCTGGAATTTCTTAGTGAATATAGCTTTGATATCAAGCACATAAGGGGAAAGGAGAACAAGGAGTTTGATGCACTCAGCAGAAGGGTGCATAAAATGCATGTTACAACCATTAGTATGTACAAGACATATTTAAAAGATATAATTTTAGAGGTTGTAACTGCGGATCAACATTATGTGCAAGTTAAATAAAAATTACAACACAATGACATACAATAGAGATATAAGGATTACAATATGGAAGAGGATGGAATCCTCTTATTTCGGCTTAGATTTTATGTTCCCAATTCTCAGAAATTGAGAAATTTGGTTCTAAGGGAGATGCATAATGTGCCATATGCAGGACATCCAGGATATCAGAAAACTATTACAATGGTAAGAGGCCAATATTTTTATCTTGGCATGAAGAAAGAAGTCACTGACTATTTGGCCAAATGCATGGAATGTCAGAAGGTAAAGGATGAGCATAGACATCTAGCAGGATTATTGCAACCATTGTTCATTCCTTAATGGAAATGGGAAGTTGTTACTATATATTTTATTACCAAATTTCCTAGGACAACAAGGAAACATGATTCCATCATGGTAGTGGTGGACAAACTCAAAAAGGATGGCCATTTCATTCAGGTAAAAGTAACTCACAAGGCATCAATATAAAAAAAAATTACATGAGAGAAATTGCTAGGATACATGGTGTGCCTAAGGAAATAGTGTCATATCGAGATCCCAAGTTCACTTCCAATTTTTGGAGGGGGTTGTTTAAGGGATTTGGGACAAATTTAAATTTCATTACAACATATGACCCAGTCATATGAGAAGATAGAAAGAATTAATTAAATAATTGAAGATATGTTGAGAATGTATGTAATGGAAAAGCCTTCTAAGTGGAAGGACTATATCCATTTAGTTGAGTTTGCATAAAACAATGAGTATCAAGAATCATTGAAGATGAGTCTATTTGAAGCATTGTATGGAAGAAAATGCAACACAGTAGCAAGTTGGGATAACCCAATAGACAGAGATGTGATTGGTCCAGAATTGTTAAAGAAAATGGAAGAATAGATGGTAAAAATCAAGAAGAATTCAATAGTTTCACAAGATCGACAGAAGAGCTATGCTGATAGAAAAATAACAAATAGAGAAATCAAAGTGGGAGAGCATGTGTTTTTAAAAGTTAAAGCCAAGAGAAGCTCGCTGAAATTGGGAAGTTTACCAAAGTTGACAACGAGATATTGTGGGCCTTTTGAGGCCTTAGAAAATGTAGGACCAGTTGCATACATGCTAGCCTTACCTACATCCATGAGAATTCATAAATTGTTTCATGTGTCTTTGTTAAAAAGTATGTCCCTGATCCTAATAATTCGATTGATTGAAATGTGATCCAGGTGGAATATGAAGGGGATTTCTGGGTGGAACGAGTGCACATCCTAGACCAGAAAATGAAAGTGCCTAGGAACAAATCCATAAGCTTGGTAAAGGTTCAATGGACCTATTACAATCCTGAATATGATACATGGGAGAATGAGGAAGCCATGCAGGAAGCATACCCATAGATTTTTGCAATTTTTGAAGAAAATTGAATGTATATTTGTACATAAGGAAAATAAGACTCTATTTTGGCAGTTGGAGTTCCTGGAGCGACAATTCCAATATTTACTCTCTAACTAATGTGGGTTGAGGGGAAAGGGGATTTGTTGGTTGGAATTGTTGCGTGAGTGATTAAGTTGTAGAATTAATAAGTATTTTGATGTAATGTTTTTATGTATGTCAATGAGTAAATTGTATGGTTATGTGCACTGAGGACAACCCAATTTGTAGGGGGGAGGGGGAAATGCAAGATCCTCATTTTCAAAATCCAAACTAGCGATGTGTATTGTAAATA
The DNA here is from genome assembly GCA_010110895.2 of Picea sitchensis. NCBI lineage: Eukaryota > Viridiplantae > Streptophyta > Pinopsida > Pinales > Pinaceae > Picea > Picea sitchensis. The sequence continues at coordinate 35,577 of SNQJ01S0034775.1, forward strand.
TAGCACGTGGTCGAAGAGCCACGCAATGTATATTGTAAATGTGATGTATGGTGGAGAGAAAATATGTAAACAATGTAAATTGAAATATAATGAATAAAAATGTATCACCAACTGCAGAGAGACACAGAAGAATATTGGGAGACAAGTATCCACAAGAGAGGGTAAGGTTCCAAGGGGTAGAGTTATCCAAATATATTAAACCAAAACCCATTTCCTATTTTTCTTTAAATTATCCTTGCCATGAACCTTTCATTAGTTGTTGAGTGTTATAGAGCCCAATCATTGAATTCATGTAAGAGGGTTGGTGTAAGATTCACTCCCCATAGTTATTGAGAGAATGGGAGCTATGTATAATTAGCTTGGGGAAGAGTGAAAGTCAAGCAAACAAGAGAAAGAGAGGAAATTTGTATGGGTAGGGGGACCAGTTTTTACACATTCACATTTTTTCATAGAGAACTTTTTTTACATGGAGTTTTTCTAACCAACAATGGAGTTCTGAGTGTGGGAGATTGTAGGAAATTGTGTGTACATGTTTGGATTTAGTTTGGAGATGTAATTTCATAGAGAAAGAGGTCTTCTTTTTGGAAGTGACGTGTTGTTCAAAATTCATCCAAGGAGCATGTGTTTTGGTTGTTGGGAAAATTTGTGTTGCAACTGTAGAATTCCTGAAGTCCCAACAAGTAAAATTCATGTCCAACTTGTGCTGGAAGCCATAGAGGGGAGTGGAAATGCTTCAGGGACTATGAGAAATGAAGGGGGATTCCATCCCTTGGGTTTTGCAGGTTGAGGGGAAGTTTGTTGGTGGAATGGAATTAGTTGAGAGTTTAACTGTTGAAAGGGGGACATTAGCTAGCCTTAGGGACCTCCGTCTCTTATGGATTCATAGTCCCAGATCGGGGGTGTCTTGTTGTTGAGAAATGTAACAACAATGCTATGGTTGGGAGTAACGTTCATCCTCTACAACAGGTTTCACATTTTATAAGATAAGTGTTCTAATTGTTGTGTTTAATTGTGTTAAATCCTGATATGTATAATTGTTGTGCATCTACTCTAAGTTAGCTTGGTTAATGTTGCTTTCTGTGAGAAGAATGATGCATTTAAATACAAGTTTATATGGTGGAATTTTATTGTATGTCATATAGCTATTTCTATGCACAATTGAGTAATTGTATTTACATTTTTGTAGAACATGGACAACTGATGAACTTATATTTCTTGTTGTATGTTAATTTCCGCATTTAAATTGGTATCATACATTTTATTGGGTCATTTTAGTAGTGACGTGACCCAATTGGGGGTCGGGCATGTTATAAGTGATATGTTCTTAATTTTTTGTTGTAACTTTGTGATATTGTTTTCCAATCTTTTTTCAACACTTGTTGAATTAATCGGGCCATCATCATCCATTTCCATCCTCTAAGTTGTTTTGAGGATTTATTCACATGTTGAAAGGTCATACATCCATAATGGAGCTCTGATATTTTGTAATAGTCTCACTACGTACCATTTTACTAGTAGATTTTTGTCGATCATTATGGTATTTGACTTAGTAAATCCTTGAATCTTTGGTTGTATCCTTGCACAATTTTGTTTGATTTCCTTCAGTTTTTGCGCTGTCAAATGGCTTACATATCGTGTCCTAAAAATGAGAGGAAATTCTGCTTTATTTTGTTTTTTTGTACATGTTTGATTATCGGTGAAATTTGTAGACTACATAAGAGCCCTCGCTCTAAGCGTGGATCCAAATTGAGCCATTTTTTTTCTTCATCGACTATATCTGCAACATCCCAAAATTTCTCACAAATGAACCAATGTTGTTTGGATCTTCACTGCCTTCGTAAATAGGGATGTGGTTGAGTCCCATTGTTGATTTCTTTTTAGCAAATGGAATTATTGCAATATCTTTAGTCGAAGTTGACTTGGAGGTCAATATAGTAATATTTTATGGAGTCAAGGTTGATCTATTTGATTCAGTTGATGTAATCTGCAGATGTTATTTAGTCGGTATATCTTCAATTGCTAATTGTACTCATTCTTGGTTTCGACTTGAGTCATCTTTTTGAAAAAAAATATATATATACTCGACGAGTCGTCCTCTACAGGGTCGTGTCGGTTCAATTTCACTATATGTTGAGTTTGAATATTCTAGAAGTAATTTTGATAGTGGGTGATGTCCATGAGATCTCTTACATGAATGATTAATACTCGATTCTAGGTATTTTCTTGTGCTTTGATTAACACTGCGGCTCTTATTTGGCCATTATTATCAGTTCGAAACGACACCCATGGTGATTTTGTATCTATATGGAGTTGTGGTTGGAGAAAGTCTGTAATGTGTGAACTAGGACTTCTTATAGGATAAATTTGGATTGAACGTCTTGAATAATTGATTTCCATATCGAATTGATCATTGGCTTGTTGGGTGCCATTGGCTACCATACTCAATTTTAAGCTTTCATTCCTCCCAAAAGTTGTCAGGGTGATCTCAAGGGATGCTCCAACGCGTTGTCGCGCATGGGCAGGTTTTATATGAGTTTTTCTGGGATCCTTTTCTTGCTGAAACCATTATCCCTTATTTTTCCTTTTGTCTCTCTCTATTTTCTATATATCAGCTGAGGTTTTGTGAATCTACGTTCAACGTGAAAATTTCTCACATGAATCAATTATCTTTTTCTTGATTCCCGTCATTTTCGACTTGGGTGTGGTCCGACTTTGGCTTCGACTTCACTTTTAACTTCGACTTATACTTAACTTGTCTCACAAATCACCCATCCCCCCAACGCTGACCCGACTTACTCATGGTCGACGATGTTTACCATTTTAACTAATTTCATTTCTTTAAGAAGTACTCCCAAGATTATTTAGTATCTTTGCAGTTAGCTTCCTAAAATTCTTCCCACTTTTCTTATCTTTCTCGCCAATTGGAATTTGGAGAAGGATATTTTAGGGGAGGTCGATACTTGACAATGTTGTCGACTCCCTTGTCTAGGAGGAATTTATGCAATAGAGAGGGGACGATACAAAGGAACCCATTGTGTAACTCCGTATAGAATGTATTCTTGATTGTCTGAATTGATTCTCTGTCTTTGACCACTTGATATTCAATATAATCTTTTACAATCCTCTCGAACTACTCATTTAGATTTGTTATTCCTCAGTTTATAATATTGGGCATCAACTTCTCATCCAGAGTGAGTCTGCTCATTATATTGAGTGATGTATTCATATAGTGCTTCTGGTATAGCCTCCAAGAATCGCTCGTGTCTTTCTAAGTAGAAGTGTGTACAGGCTTCTACTAAAGTCAAACTGTTTCTTCGTGCATAATTTCTAATATAATTGTTGATTTTGTGCTCCCACCATTCGTGTATGTCTATTAGAGTTAACATCTATGTGCTCTTTTATTTAATGAATGCCCGAGTTTAGAACTAACAATAACGAAATCAATATTGTAGTCAGGGAGAAAGTATGAGAAGTTGTCAGTAGATCCTCACATAGAGAAATACATGTTATAACATCATATATAAAAGAACACAAGCATACATATAGACATACATAATAGTGGGAGAACCATCAAAGCATTTTATTAGATGAATCCAAAACAACCTCTGTCTTTCCATTACATAATGATGTGTGTGTGTGTGTGTGTGTGTGTGTGTGTTGTACAATTATTAGTTGGTTACATTAATTTTCGTGTCGGTCGACTCTAACTTCCTATTTGACCAACTTCACTAACCAATTACTACATTCGACTCGACCGAGGGGTCTAGTCGGCAGAGCCGACTAGCCCCTACAACAAGGCCCTTGCTATTGAGGGCATTGACAACCCACAAATCTAGTGATGACAACTACTTTGTAAATTCAAATTCCCATCCAAATAAAAAAATAATATTGTGGCTCTTATTAAACAATAAATCTATAACCTAGGATGTCCTCTAGAAAAGAAGCTATGAGGGACTTGGTATGTGTTGCCTCTGAAAATCCAACTCTTAAACTAACTCTCATCCTATTATGTCATATGCCTTTACTCTAGAAGTCTAGCATGAATCACATCATTTATCTTTCTTGAACAATGCTTGGAAAAGGAACTCCATTGAAGAAGTTCTTAGGAATTGGTGCATGAACAAGGGGACACAGAGGTATAAATCTCTTCCTCTAACCATAGATTGGGGGTTTGGATGCCCCGAAACTCCAAACTCTTTGAGGATAAGGATACCATTCCATTGAAATGTGTCATCCAAAGATGAAACATTATTTCTGCTTTTCCTCAATTTAAGGAAGTGTGCACTACAAACAACACCTGTGGAGAAGCAATAAACAAAGAATTTCCATGGGATTTCTTTGATGGTGCCTCCCAAGGATCACCTCTTAAAAAAGGGGTTGGGGGTATACTATATCTCTCCTCCACTCACAAGTATCTCTTTTAAGGTTAGTCTAAGCAATGAAACAAACAACTTTTTTGAATTAATGACACCAAAATTCGTCTTAATGCTAGCTCGGGAAAATGGAGTTTCTCAAATTCAAATTTATGAAGACTCTATGCTTGTGATATACCTCTATTTCATGACATCCCACCTCTAAAATAAACCTCCTCTCACATTTCCTTTAAATATGTTTACAAGGATAAGAACGTTGAGGAAAACTAGCTATCTAAAGAATAAGTTGTGCTAGAAAATGGGATCTCAAAGATCACTCCTTTGAATACCTTTGTAATCCCTAGTTTCAATTTCTTTTACTTATATTAGAGTTTTGAGATAGATATCTTTCCAAAGGAAGATTGGATAAATATATTTAGGAAGATTACCTGGGCTTTGTTATTTATAAAGAAAAATATATATATTGAAAAGTTTGTGTAAGGCTTAATGATGGAGATACTCCATTAAGATGGTATTTTTTTGAGAAAGTTTTCATTCCATTTGCAAAATAATACTTCATACTTCATATGATAATCATTAAACTTAAATTATAAACTGCAAAGACAATGCTACTCAACATCTTTCATTATAATTTTGTTTTTATAAATAAATTTTGTTTTGGATTAATACTACATTTGAAATGTATTGTATACAACCTTGTGTGATTGTTCACGCTCCTCCATGGATATTGCATGTATTTCACTGTAGTATTTCAACGCTAAAACACATATATACTATATTTCATTTACATATGGAATCTTAGGAGATTACTTTGGGTGGGTTTGTCATCTTTGTAAGTGTTTTCATCACCACGACATAGAGAATAGAACATCAGAATCTCGTGGTTGGGGCTTCGCGTGCTATACCAACAACTACCCGAAGTGCGAGGTACTACATACTTTGCCGACGTTACCACACCTTTCTATTGACCGCCAAAGAAAGCCTGCCAGTAGAAATATTCTAGTCAATCAATGTTTGTTTTCTTCCGGTCTTATGTTTGTGTTGGGACCTTCTCTGTGTGCTCCTCTCCCTTGAAGCAAGCCACTAAAAAATCTAACAGGCATCTACGATAAGCGGGCAGTTAAGAGAAAAGGATGGTAGGTGAATGCCAGCGAAGCGAGATCGCCCCCCGACCTTTTTTTCTTTCGTTCGGTAGGGGTGGGTCGACCCCATTGATTGGGCTCACTATCTGTTCACTGTAGTAGCTCGAGTCGAGAGGATCTGTCTATTTGTTGGTCATGTGCCGGGAGTGAGTGAAGTGGTATGGGGGAGGCGTATTCTCCGTGGAGCTCTGCCATAAATTCTTCCATACACTCGGGGATAATTATCATTCGTCTTGCCCGATGCGGACAAGCGACTTTGCTCCTTCTTCGCCCAGTCTCTAGATGGTTAGATTCCGCATTGTCAGTATCCCAGTCGGAGCGTCGGAGCGCGTATGAATCTCTCGTAACAAGGGCGGACGCTAGGATAAAGGGTGGGCACTAAGATAATGGAGAAGCACGTGTGTGGAAAGGAGGACAGGCTTAATCCATAGACAAGGAGTGGGCTAAAGGGCGGACGCTAGGATAAAGGGTGGGGGCGAGCAATATACACCCTGTTGCAGAGTTTTTAAGACTCTGTAAGCGGGCTGCCCATCCATGCTGCCATGGAGCATGACCATCCCTCCGTCACCCTCGACGTCCGTGCTCAGTTAAGATTGTGCAATATTATATGTAATATTTACAATTATTACTAACTAAAAAATTATTGATTTTTAGTCATATTGTTTTAAATGATTGGAAAATATCAATTAATCAAACTTTTAAAGTACTTGTAAATCTCTCAATATTGATTTATATAACTAAGTTTTTTTACACTGTTGAATTGTGCTTTATATACATAGTTTAGTAAAATGTATTTTAAAATTTCATAGTATCTTTGAAATTTGAAGGTATAGTTAGTCTTATTAACTAGATTTCAAATTGTTGTATTTTATTTTTCAAATAATCAGTTTGGTAGAGGAATTCATTGAATAACACTACCACCTTCTACATCTAGAAGGAAGAGCACCTTAAACTTCACATAAAAAATTTACTAATAAAAATCTTTAAAAAAAATAATTAATACATAAAATAGATAAGGGAAAGAGCACCTTGAACTTCACATAAAATTTCTACAACAATTGAAATAAATAATAGTAAATGTTTAATATGGGACTTGTTGGAAATATTGTTTAAAAGCCTATTATTAATCCTAATAAATCGATAATAAAGATTTAAAAAACATATGAATGAAATGCTAAAATATACTTAATTAATATACACTAAACTAATAACAAAGATTTAAAAAACATATGAATGAAATGCTAAAATATACTTAATTAATGTACACTAAACTAATAACAAAGATTTAAAAAACACATAGAATGTTATAATATACTTAATTAGTCTACACTATTTTAAAATATACATATTCTTCAAAAATTAGATTTTGACTCTTAAAACAATAATTCAATGCCAAAACCATGATGAAATGATTTCAAATGTGATATTGATGAGATAAATAAATGAAGCAAACATTCCCTACCATCTTAATAATACTATGTATTTTTGTAATTTTTTTCTTTATCTATTTTTTTATATTTCCAATATCATGATTATTATTTTTAATAATATTAAAAAATATTAATTAAAAAATGATTTTTTATTTTGTATTTAAAAAAATATGATGATGAGGATGATTGTTATATGATTTTTTTTTTGTATTTTTTTAATTTGGATGAAGAGGATTATTATGACTTAAAAAACAATAGACATTTAATTGGTTTGTTTGATGATGATGATGATGATGATGATGATGATGATGAGGAGGAGGAGGAGGAGGAGGAGGAGACATATTTGGTTTATGGGACCTTAAGAGGATAAGGATGACAATTCTTCAAAATTTTGTTTGTGTTAGAAAAGCATTAAGAGAATCTTTCCAAGATCACCATAGTTTTGTTGAGGATTTGTATGTGGTAATATAATATTTATGTGTTTTGTATATTTTGTATAGTTTTTTTCTACCTCAAACAATTTTATATTTAGCCTAAAATTAATCTTCCATTCTCTCCATACACTATCATTCTATTTTGAATGGTTAATGTATGATGTTTATACTTCAAGACATTTTGACCCATAATGAATAATAAGTGTATAGCATTTTCAATTTGTTCATCTAAACATTTACATGATTAATCAACCCAACTTATTGTTAATGTCTAGAGTTAATAGAGCAAGATTTGTATTGTAAGTCATAAGATGTTTGATTTTAATTAAAGATAGTTATCAAATATTGTAATTAGAGATAGGAGATTTTATGCTAAGTTGGTTAGTAAGTTCAAGATTTTAGAAAGTGTTTGTTAGGACTTTTAGTCAAGAAGAATAGATTTAAAATAATTAGTTAGCTAAATATTCTTCCAATATAATATGTTTAAAGTCACTACTTTATACCATTATAGAATGTTGAAGTGGTAGGCTTGTGCCAATTTTTTATAAATTCAAGATAATCTCTAATAAGAAATGACTTTACATTTAAAAAAAAATTGTCAACATCTATATATTTTCCTTCTCTTTGTGCCATATTTTTTCACTTATGTTCAGAGTCCTTTCTCTTAAGGAATGTAAGCTCAACATTATTTTTCTTTTGCTTCTCATGGATATAGTATTCTCCATTGTTGTGTTTGTGTCTTTAGTATGGCATTTATAATTCTTTCATCCGCATCGGCCTACCTAGTATCTCTACGTGGAGTATCACAAGTAGCATTAAAGGTATATTTAACATTCAAAAAAGTTTACGATAGGTATATGCTAATGGAGGATGCATCTTACTCCAACTTTTCACTCTTTATTCTGAAAATGACCAAGGTAGATATGCAACTAGATAACCTTATAGATGCATTATATTTTAAACAACATATGGGCAATAGTTATAACTAAAACAACCACATTGAAATCTACTCGATATACGTCAATCCACATATATCAAAGATATTTATGTTATTTTATGTGCTCATGCACATAAAATGTGCTTGATATACATTGGTCGATGTATATTGGAAATGTTTCCATGTGGTTGTGCAATTAACATCTTGGGCAGAGCACATAAAGGAAGGCTTAATATAATGGAAATTTAAATGTTATAATAAGAATAAGAATAATGATGATGACGATGATGATGACCATCATCTACCATGACCAAGTTAAGTGAATGTACATGGTCATGGTTGACCATGGTTAACTGTGATCATGGTTGAGTTGACCATGAACATGGTTGACCAAGCTAACTATGTGTACTTATGTAGAAGTTGCATATGATTGACTATGATTGAATAAATTCAGTAAATTTAATTATTAATAGTGACAATAAAAAAATAATGATGATGGTGGTGGTGGTGGAAATGATGATATTAATTTATACTAAATAAGATTCTAATTAATTAGGTTTAATTAGGAATAATTAGATAATATTAGGGGTTGATTAGGGTTTTATTGAATTTGGATGCTTGATAAGGAATGAAGGTGGGTTATGTTAGATTACAATATTTCAAAGGGAATAAAACATGGTTATCTCTCATTGCGACATTAAACAAGGAGTAAAGGATTGTTATGCCACATTTTGACATTTCAAAAGGAATAAAAGAGTATTATGTCCCATTATGCTTATGTTAAAGAATACAAGCTTATCTCCGTCTTTAATATAATGTTTGACTAAGGATAACTAAGTTAACTAGTATTGATTATTGTAACTTATGTTGACCAATATTGACTATTGTTGAGTAATGTTGACCAAGTTGACTAATAATTGCTTTCATTAATATGTTGAGTAATGTTGACCAAGTTAACTAATAATTTCTTTCGTTGATATGTTGAGTAATGTTGATTAATGTTGCAAAGTTAACAAAGTTTAATAATGATTTAAGTTGACTAATATTAATTAATATGACCAATGTTAACTAATGTCAAGAATTAAGCGACCAATGTTGAGTACATTAGCTAATGTTGCCTCGTATTGACTAATGTCAACAAATAATTATGTATGTTGACTAAGTTTACTAATGTTTATTAATTCATTATTAGTGATCGTAGTCAAGATTACTTAAATTAGGGAACAATAAGCAATGTTTTTTTAGAGAATAAAAGTTGTTTGCATCACATTGTGATGTTCAACAAAGAATAAAAGTTGTTTAGAGAATAAATTTGATTGCAGGACTACATGAACAAAGATTTCGTTAGCCAAGAGATATTGTTTGGAGGAGATTTTTCTGTGGGATGGACATTGTAAACTGTCAGGTGCATTTAATCAACTCAAAGGTTAGTTGAGTATGTACTATCCCGGCCATAACGTCACCCTACTTATATAATGGAAAGATTGGCATTTCCAACAGGTGCTTAACGCTTTCCCTACTACCACCGACACTACTGACGGATGGGAACATTAGTGTTTAAATAGATGTTGGTTACAATCTCACAAGAGATGAATTTTGGTGTCGTTTCAATGATGAGAGCAAACATCATAGAAAAAAACTTATTTTCCATCCATTGTAACTGTAACTTCATGAAATTTTACATCAGGAACTATGACCTAAGGAAGTTTAACCTCAGGAACTATGACCTTAGGAGCTTTGACCTCAAGAACGATGACCATCCCCCAACTATTGTGAAGGCTCTGAGGTGAGTTTGTGATGTGTAATACCTCCCAACCACCATTATGTACCATGTCTCGGATGAAGTGATATTTGATCTCAATGTGCTTCGACCTGTCACGAAAAATTGGATTTTCTGAAATCTTGACACAACTTTGATTATCACAATGTATCAAGGTTGTCTCTAGCTCCTGATCAAATAGTCTTGCAAGAAGCTTCTAAAGCCATATTGCTTCACGACTTTCGACATTGGCTACAATATAATCCACTTATGTTGTACTGAGTGCTACAGAAGTATGCTTCCTACTAAACCATGATATCATAGTTGATCCTAGGTTGAAGCAGCACCCGAGGTGCTCTTTCTATCCATTGCACTCCTTGCCCAGTCAGAATCAATATATCATTGCAACCTCATTTGAAGTTGGAAAATATACACACTAGCCAGGATCCTGCAGATATGTTAACAAAGGGAGTAACCAGGGAGAAACTGAGTTCCTGCT
>SNQJ01S0034776.1:0-14652 GCA_010110895.2 Picea sitchensis
TTGTGAGTTCCAAGGCTCATGCCACAAAGAACCAACTCATTATGTTCTCATCTCTTTGAAACTATGTAAATCTATAAGGTTTGAGAGGGTGTCGCTTCTTGTGAAATTGTGACAAGTGACATGTCATTGGTTGTCCCATATATGACTAGTGACACCCTTCAAAAACTAACAAAGACTTGATCAGGAAAGTGTGTCTCAATTGTCATATTTTGTTGTGTTCCTCCTAACAATGTAGGGTGGAAATTAAGGATATAATAGATGCCCCCTAATGTGTGAGGTCAGGAAAGGAATGTATGGCTGAAACAAAAAACAATAAACTTTAAGGAAACATGAGGAGAGAGAAAATAGGTCTGGAGGTCAAAGAGTACCTCCAATCAGACACTAGTGGTAAAGACATGTATAGACCATACCCAAGGTAGACATACCTAGACTCTAAAGAGTATCAAAGCATGTCCACCAAAATAATACATTACGGATCCATGAAATATAATGAAAAAACATTGCCATGAAAGAATACACGATGGATCCATGTCATCAATAATATCATAGCCACGAGAAAATACAATGTGGATCTATGCCACAACATATACATTAGGAAGACAACAAGAATTGAAGAAAGTGTCACTAAATTCTTCAAAGTACTCATATATATAAGTGATATACTCCATCATAACTTGGGACGGGTGTTGTGAAGGAAGGATGTGACCCAAAACCCAAGTTCTTTGTCCCAAAACCCGATGGTACAATTCTATAGCATGTGAATAGATGAGTTGATGTTGATCATGGTAAAAACCATCTAATTATGGGTCGTTGAAGTATATCATTAATAGATGTGAGGGGATCCACCATTGATGAAAATGGACTCCAAGGTACCTAGTACAATTTAGTGAGTGTGAATAGAGAATCTGATGTTGAAAACCCATAGAATTAGTCAATCATGGGTCAATGATGTAAACCCACAATTGATTATGAGGAGTCCTGCCACTAAGGACTGCAAGCTCCAAGGTACTAGCTAGTTTCTAGATCCCTCTCCTAGATAATGTGCTAAAGTCGATAGGAAGAGATCCATTGAAGGAGGGACATAATGTATCCCCCATCATTCAACAAGAAAAATACATCGATGAATGACATGAAGAGATAGAATTACCAGGTACAACTGACACAAAGATGGATGACTCGAAAAGTCAACGAAACAACATAAGGTCGACTCGGGCTAAAATTCCCTTGAACATATAGTACACCACAATGGTGACTTGGAAGAAAGAATCAAGAGCTATATGAATATAGTGTGACAATGCAAGAGGCATTGATGTAGTCTCCATGATGATTGGAAGAGTAATCATATGGAGTATCTGTGACTCATATTATTGGGATGGCTCCTAGGAAATATAAAACCCAATTGGAAGATGATGACTCAAGTAGGTGCCATCTTAAAGGGAGACTCGACTGACACTGCCATTTTTTGAATAGATCAATGGTAAAAAGCTAGACTCTTCTTTTTGATATTTTTGGTTTGTTGTATCCTTCATGGTATATTAAGTGAAAAATAAAGACGAAATTATGTTTGGGTGGTGACTTTTTCGTTCAGTTTTAACAAGGAGCAAACTTGAACAATTTATTTTTCGTGTCTTTTTACAAGTACGAAAATGAGGTGAAAGTTTACTCGAATAGTATATTTTTTGTGTCTTTTTATGAGTCCAAAAAAGAGTTAAAAGTAGACTTGAACAGTGTCTTTCTCATGTCTTTTTATGATTCCAAAAAAGGGTAAAATTTTACTCGAATTGTGTCTTTTTCGTGTATTTTTACAAGTCTGGAAAGGAATTAAAAGTGTACTCAAACGTGCATTTTTCATGGTTTAATGAGCACGAAAAAGGGATAAAATCTAGCTTGTATGCAGAGAATGAGTGGTTGAAAAACATGATTCTATGTTCCAAGCACATGGAACCGACTTAAGAAACCATGAATGCAAATGGGTATTGGCAAGTGAGGTCCACTCTTAACAATGGTTCTCTCCATGGGTAGGTGGATACAAAACAGAGGTCAAATAATGCAATAAGAGGATGGTCAAGGGTTACTGCAATAGCAGTAAAACAAATCTAGAAAAAACAATAGTGCAATGGTGGAGTGCATGATGCAAGTGGTAAATGCATAAGAGATCATAAAGAAATATAAAAATTGGGAACCGCCTCGGGATATGGCCAGAATATAGATGAAGGGAGGAGAATGAGTCTCAATGTCCAGTCATGGTGGGACCATAGGAGGGCTACCGGGCCTAAAAAATATCACATCATGGTCATTGGATAGAAATATGAGTGCTAAATAGGGTGCCCATGGAGGGTAAGAACTATCATTCAAGTTACGACGTGCAAAAATGGAGTGTCCAATGTCGCACCCTGACGGGATTGAACCTAAGTCATTGTGATAGAAAAATGGGCGGTTAATAATGCAAATAATGGATGCAGGGAAAAACATATCCCTATATGTCAGTTTGGAAATACATACCTCAAGTTTAGTGGAAGTATCCATTTCTATAAATATAAAAAAAAATCCTCGTAATCCTATCAACATAGGTAAACTAGATTCCAAGGTCAAAAAACATATGAAATCATAAAAAAGGAAAATATTTTTGGAATTTTTGGATATGAAATATGTAAAATAAGAACACTCACACCACACACCTATGTATAAGGTGTTATGCATTTTGATGGTTCATGAAAATTAGATCCATTGCTAAGATCCAACCAAGGATCCTTTCCATCACCAATGAACTCATGGGATAATGTTGACATCATATGGCACACCATGCTCGGGCCACACCACATAAGAATGAATTTTCGTGGCCAAAGATACTAATCATGAGTGGTTTCATGAGATATGAGATCTACTTGATAGGGTACATCAAGACATGAAGGAGGTATGAAACATAAATATTCATAGAAAAGGAGAAAAGAGTATTTGAACATCCCTGCACCAACACTCATGTAGGACTTCTAGGAATCACCAACAAAGGGCATGTAGATCATGCATTGGATCCAAGGTTTGGGGTACAAAATGAAAGTTGATCAATTATCAGTATTTTCCCTTGATGAGGGAAGTGTGATACCCTAAAGACAGATGAGACAATTACAGTCATGTCATAGAACCAACTGTGCTTAAGTAAAAAATTGTACTCAAGAGGTGTGTTGCCTATCTCCACAACAACAGAGACAGTCTTACCACCTAACTTGATGGGAAACGCAGTGATAATCCCATGGGGATAGAACATATGTTCGTCTAAGGATTTCAACATGGTCACAGATGTATCGATGTTATGAGAGCCAAGGTATTTCCAACATTAGATAGACATAATTCAAGTCAAGGATCCTTTGTCAATCACAGTGTGAAGGAGATTTGTCCCCATCATTCTCGCTTTGATATGGAAAGATATTTGATGGGAAATCCAATGATGAACCTAACCGGGATCAAAGGAAATCAAGATAGAATATAAGGGATAAACCTCACCTATGTAATATAACAAGGCTTTCCACTGCACTAGGAAGCTCTACAAGACTTTGAGTGTAGACATGGGACATCGTGCCTAGGCCTAGTATTCCATAGTATTGTATTTGTGGGTGACCAATGTATTCATATTGTGTGTCATTCGTCGAAGAACAATATTTCGGGGGGAAATCAATGTGTCAAACTATGGCTTCTCAATCTCAAGAGGTCCACTAGGTTGGGAAGAAGATGTTATCTCTTGCATAGTAGGAGTAGGCTTGGAATTTTTGTAGTTATTTGCTCGAGCTTGAAGGTAGAATATCTAGTCACACATGAAAATTGTAGCATTCAAGGATGAACCCTCATGTTGAGGGGTACCTACCATACCCCCTTGCAAAGGGGAAAAATTTGTTGCAACGATGTGCTAAGGTTGAGTGGGGGAAGGATCAATTAATACAACAAGCTTCATTGGGGCCTTTTGTTGTGCCAAATACCGATGGATCTCATCCTTCCTAGGAAACTAGTGAGTAAGTTTTTCCTCTCCACAAATCATGAAAGGGAATCGACTCTTATTTTTGTCTTTCATGCCCCCTCCTTGAGTGTTTTGGGTGGGAGTGGTCTCTGGCTTAGCATTAAAACTTGTTTTCTTGTTATTATTTTTCCCTCTAGATTGTTGAGGATTCTTCAATTATGTGGATTGCATTGGATTCACCTCAGAGGTCTAAGTGGGGACCGTAGTGGTTTAAGAAATAGGAATAGTAGCCGACGAGTGTGACAAGATAGACATGTGACTCATCTGGTGAGTTAATTGGCCTATAGAGGCATGGGAATCAAAACCAACTACACCATCAACATGGGCTCCTGGGTTTGGTTTTCTTGGATTTTATATGGCCAAGGATCATGTGGGATAATGTCATACAAGGTACCTGACTGAGAATATATGATATCTAAGTGTTGGTCACCCAAGATGGCTTGCTCTTCGGTAATCACTACGTCCTTGGAAATGGGTGGTAAGAGAAATTTTGTAAACCTCTCCATCATGAGCTTGTCAAGAAGTGAGTCCTAATAATCCTACATCTTGGTCTGCACTCATGGATATGATCGAAAATGTGGGTGGAGGTATCATGTCACATAGATGTCAATATCTTTGTTTCTATCTCATATTGGATAGGAAATTGGTAATGTGTTAGAAATTCCATCACCAAGTCCTTAAATATATTGAAGGAAGTCCCATTTAGTTCAATGTACCATTTGATGACACTTTTGGTCAAGGATATGTGGAAAATACGTAACCTTATACTATTATCCATTAGGGAGTTGGATGATCACCACAAATGATATATCATTATGTGTGTGGAGGGGTCTTCTCCCATACTTCCATCACATTTTGGCATGTATGAAGGGAGCTTAGTAGGTATCATTGGCCTTAAAAGGTCATGGGAAATGGAGTCATTTTTCAGACACAACAAATTAGGAAAGTATAACATTTCAAGGAAAGGAAATGGTGTATGAGAAAATGAATATTGGGAGGAAGATGAAGTTTCAGAAGTTCCAAATGAACCTTGTAGTTCCCCTATGTGTGTTTTGTCGGAGGGACATGGTTTTACAAAAGGGTGAGTGCTCTCAGGGATGGAGGCACTCCCAAGAGCATGGTTTCTCTCAATATTAGACATGCCCCCAAGGGGATTGCCCCCGGGGGTAGGTGTAGACCCTAAAGAAAAGGTATTCCCAAAGTTAGTCCCAGGGAAGAATCCCCTAGGACCAGATGTATAGATAAAGGGATAGCCACCCCATTATGAAAATTTTCCTCCAGGGAAAGGTATGGTAAGCCACGAGAAACTAAATCCTCCTGACACATTAATTATCCCAAAATTGACTACGAATAGTCCCAAAACCACTAGGAATATTCCATCCAAATGGAAAACCAACACTCCACAACATTGGGTTTCTCATAGGAATGGAGGAGGTGGAAGGAATTCCACTCCCCATGATAAAACCAAGACTCATTCCCCCATTAGAAGGAGAAGTAGGCGTGGGAATCAAAACTGATAAGATGGGCATGGTAATGCTAGGTAGAATAGTGGATAGAAAAGAGCACATGGCCAGTATCACCCAAATAGAGGGACCTATATAAAGGGGCATATATGGTGTAGTTCCAATGGCACTCAAATGTGGAAAGTGGACATCATGGGGATTCCCCCAGTCATGATCATGGATGAACTTGATGGATTTGGATGAAACACTTGGGCTCAACATGTTGAAAGGGTTGTTGAACAAAGATTTTTTTTTTCTAAAAAGTTCCCTTACCTAGACAAGTATAGGTGTGTATGGATTATTCAGAGGGTTAAAGTTGGGTGGAGGAATTTCATCAACCACTTCCACTTCAATCATACTAATATCCTCAAACCAAATATGGAACTCTTTGAATCCGTAGTCACCTACATTGTGTCTCTTGAGAGGTGGTTGTACCTCAATGATTGGATCTAGTCTTCATAATTGACAGGACCAACACGATGATTTAGTCATAGTGAAAATAATATGTGCAAATCAAAACACAATTCAACTTAAGGATGACATAGACTTAGAATCAAAGAGCACACCCCTAACAAATATATGACAACAAAAAGAAAAATAATGGCTCAGGGGGTCTTCCGAAAACCATCCCTCTAGGGGAGATGAATTCCCCACAAGATTGACTAGTGAAGGTACAACCCTATGTGAAACAACCATGACTGGAGTATGTACCCTTTATTAAAGCGGGCACCTCCCAGGCCCCAGGTAATAGAGGAATGTCCCACCTATAGTCACCTATGTAGGCTATCTAGGAGTGGTCACTAAGGTTACCACCTCAAAATCAATTATCAGGCGAACAATGATAGGTCCAATCATATGAAAGAGTTGGGTAACTCATCCCAAAGCCTAAAAAATTTTACCTCACAGAGAGGTTTGTCAAGAACAAAATCCCTATAAATGTCGTAATCAAAGCGATACCACATACACTCCAACAATCAGAGAGGGGTACTATCCCTACTTGCCATGATGTGACCTCGTGCTTGACTATTGTGTTATAGGAGCTTCTAGACACATTGGTTGCAAAAATGGATTTCACACTCTTTAATGACTTCTAGGTTTTGTTTTTTGTCTTTGGAGAGTTCACTCTCCAATTCCATCCCAAGGCCCTAAACCTAACTATAGTTGATTTTCTAGAAAAGAAAAGAGTCTAGTTAATTTTAGATTACAAAATATTTTCTTATGGATGTTGTTTATGTCAAGGGGAAAATGGGTGAAACTTTTATGGTGTGTATGGCTCTTGACCCAACCAAAGCAATGCAAAGATGTCAATGCAATTGTTCAATTCAATTAATTCTAGCTACGGAAGGGAAATAAACATTTTTCTTTGCAAACATTTTACAATGCAACCTCACAAACGCCAAGCAAACATCCAAGACAAATCAGAACCAATATTTTCAACAAGACCTCAAACCAAACTCTTCAACAATGAACTTTTTCTTCAATGGTCAAAAGATTTTATGCAAGAATTCTTTTTTGTTTTTTGTTTTTTTTTTCAATTAGAATGAAAAAACTTCCTTAATCTAAACGAGAAAAACAATTGGAAAATGGAAAACCAACAAATCAATAGGAAAGGGTTGTAAGAAATTGGTAGTGATGCTCGGAAGCACACTCCAATGTCTCTACAAGGATATCAACCCAAAACTTGTTATGAAGGTGGGTCTAGTAACGGAGACAAATTGCAAGAGGGAAAACCAACCAAATGAAATCAATATGGGACACTACCAGATTGAATCATATATGTTGGGTGTACTTCCTAACTCAAAGGATCATTAACAACAAGCAAGTGCAAACAAGAAAACCAAACAAGCCACACAAACACACTTCAGATCTAGATCAAAGACTAAAGATGTGATAGAAAGGACTCAACCAGAGATAAGATCCAAGAATACAGATAAATTATGGATCTCTGAGATCAGACACTTCTATATATAACCAAAGAAATTTGAAAAACTTGTAATTTTCAAAGCCTACCTACAGAGGATTTCGTTGGTCATCTAAACTCTAATAAGTGACTAGTCACTAGTCACCAATAGTGTAACAAGAGAAGTTATCACTCTATCTCCCATAGTAGACAAGCGACACACTGCAAAATTTTTGGAAAAAAGAAATATCTAACTTAGATCTATGAGATCTGAGAGATCAAATCTCTTAGAGAGTAGTAGGGAAGAAAATATCTAAATAAAAAACATAGAACAAAGGATAATAGGAAAGGGAAACTAAACTAGAGAAGATTCCAAGATTCTTCCCCAATGGATTCGCCAATTATTTTACAGAGAAAATCTCACCAACTGACTGACAAGATCTATGTAGGATATACCTATTGATCCTAGATAGATAGTGGGTTAGAATTCTAATGATTTCCTCTAAATTCAATTAAATTTGTTTCATTTTAACAAAGAAGGTTGATGAACATACCTTTCAACCGATGGTTTTCATCATGTGTTTGGATGATGCATCTCTTGAGATCTAGCTCTAGCCCATACGATCTACTTCTTGCACACAAGGAGACAAAAAACTATCGATATACTATTATTCTAGTGTTAGGAAATTCAAATCCACTACATCTATCCTAGTCTATTCCTTATGATACTAGATCTAAAAATTTGTAAATGGAATACAAGAATTCATGTGGTAAACCAATGATCTATTAATTAATAAGAGATAAATATATCAGTGCAATTAACTTGAGGTGTAGATGCACTCTATGAATCCCTTCATTAGGGCTTCATAGTTTTTCTTTTCTGTAATAAATTTTGTAATATACAAATGGATATGTTATGTAAAATGTAAAGAATTTAACATTTTATATCCACTAGCAGTATAGTTTATCTAACAATTTTCCATAGTTTATCTAACAATTTAACACAATTGCTCCCACAATTTAATCAATCATTATTATAATTCTGATTCTATCATTTTAATTGGAACGGTATAATCAATCTATTTAATCAACCCAATTATCCAAGAATTGGGAAAATACATGCAATCATGTTTGATTTAGTTGTCCAATCCTATTTGATTTAGTAGTCTAGCCCTTAGATCTTTAGCAGACTTCCCAATTGGATGTTTTTCCTCCCATCCAACTAGGAACAACCTCGTTGGCTCTCTAGCTCTAGGAAACCTTGGTTTTCTATCCCTTCATGCCCAAAGTCCAAAAAACACAACCCTAGTATGTCCAAAAGTACCAAGTCCAAAGTATCAAAGTCCAAATCCCAATCTCCATACCAAAATGTCTCTCCTAACACAAAATTTCTTCCTTTGGTTTTCTCCCCCTCTAAAAAAAAAAAATTCCCCCTTTATTCTTCCTTCACCGCCTTTCTCAACTCCCTCGGGCCCAAAATCCTAGGATGGCCAAAACTATGATAAAATAGTTTCTCGATACATCCCCACATTCAATAAGCTTACATCTATCAATTCCCCTAAGTAAATCATAAATTATAAAATAGTTCTAAGTAGGTTGCAAAACCTAAGTTTCATTAAATGAAATCAACTTAATAAAATCATATTTTAATTCTTGTTCTTCTTTTTAAATATAAAAATCCCTAAATAAAATGTAATAATCTCATGAATTAACATTAAAATCCTATAAATTAAATTTCGCTACAAACGTCAACAAACAACAAACACAAACCATACAAAATAATATTACAATAGTTAATATATACATTATTAATACTAGCGTACATGTGTAAGGTATGTATGTGCAGTTGGTGCATACATAGCTCATTCATGTACTACCAATTAATAATCAACACGTCTAATGTATAATTCCTATATTCTCACAACCAAATCAATAGTGCAATCAATTGCATAATGAATAAATAAATCATTAACATTATTATCACAATCCATCAATCACAACAATTTAACGTGAATGCCATATTTTCCTAAATAATTGTAATTGCATTAAGTATAATATAAAGGAATAGGGAATAAGTGAGGAATTATTGTTATAAGATTAAAACCCAACAACACTCTCAACTACTCCTAACACCCTTCCTCCATAAACTACTTCCATCTTCTTGATCCTATCCTTCCTTTGTTGGACTATACTAGAACATCAACTATATACCTAACTCTAGATAGAACCCATAAGTGAAAGTGTCAACTACCTTGACAAAGCTTCCCCAGTAGGGAATTGGAAATCATCATCACACGTCTAGGGGAGCATGAATTAACACCATTCTACCATTACTCCATGTTTCAAAGGATATACGATGGGAAATGCCTCCACCCCTCCTAATAGAACTAGGTTCAACACCCTATCATGGACCATACGGTGGCACTATGTTCTCAGAGCTTTGTCATTCAATATATAATTTTAGGCAGTCATGCAACCTGAGAAACATGCACTTGTCCAAAGATCATAGCAATCCATTTGAACCAATGTAAAATAACATAAGGATAATTCTTATCATTACATTTCTCATTCGATGTCCATGACATCGATCACTTACTATCACACTTCTATGGTTATTGCATAGTCCATTCAACCTATAGGTTAGTTTACCACGTGAGCTTATCCATAACCATATAATGTTGACATGTGAATGTATTTAAAATGTATCATTAAACCCGATATCCATGTACCAATATCCTTCAATCAGCACTTGCATGCTAGAAGTAAATCATATAACATATGTCATTAACAATTAACAATAATCATTCATAGTATTTACACGTACATAGGTCCACATGTCCATAATTTAAGTGTCAATGTTAATTAGTGTTTCACATATAATACTCAAATGAAAATACAATTATGCCATAAGTAAATTTAGTTTCCTAGGTCAAAATGGGACATTACATACAACCACCCTTTGGGAAACTTCGTCCCGAAGTTATGGTAAAAAAATTGAGGGATGATCTCGATGTATCGTATCTACATCCTCCCAGGTAGTTGATCATGTGCTATACTATTCCTAATAAACCTTCACTTGTTTAGATATATGTTGAGGCTATTAATACATTAATTGGCTACCCCTCTTTAGCAAACCTTCATTGTGTCCAAACTAAAATTTCATTACCACTTGTGATTTACTTAATGTTAAGACACTCTTCTCTTACAAAGTTATTATTCCCAAGATCAATGTCGGATTCTCATATTTAAAGTATAGCTTGTTGGTTGGCTACTATTTAAAGCCTTAGCTTATTATTGTATTCCTTGTTAAGTATTCTTATATTGAAATTTATATAAATTTCACTAAGTCATGCATTATAATCCCACCTAAAATATCTTGATAATTATAACCAATTACTGCTAACTTTGATTATCACCCTAGCTAGAGTAATACAACACATACACCATCGCAGAAGGTCCCTTTAAGTGAACATCGTAATTGTTATGTTGAGTATGCATTTCTCCTTGCAAAATTTTGGATTTAACTACAATGTCATATTCACACAAAGTGGTGGTATATAGTAATTCTTTTAGTCGCTTTCACTCACTTTCACCCACTGCTAGCATTCCTCAGTAATAAACTCAATTTGACTTAACAAATCAATGCATAACCTATCATAAGTTGGATCAATATCACACTAATCATTAACAATTCATCCATGTCCCATATCACAAACCGTGATGTAACACAACATATCATCACAATATTTCCATTATGAAGTTCCTTATTCACAACATAGGCCCTCTTATGTTATCCCATGGGATTTTCATTATGCTACTACTACTCCATACATATTCTCTATAGTTCATTAATATATCTTATATTATATCATCTTATTTAGCATTCCTTTCACACATACTCATTTTCCATTACATTTGTTGCCACTTTTGTTTAAGTACATCATCAATTCTTAACTTGACGTATTATTGTGCATGATTTATAAACTCCTTATCTCATTAACACCTTTTATGTTTTAAAGCTTAGTCCAACTAGCCTCTCTTTATTTTATATAATACATTTAAATTACTATTACATAGCACACTTCACTATCTGTAGTCAACCATTACCATTTTTTTACTTCCATATACTAAGTCATATTAATAGTTCATGCATTTCCGACCCACCTTGAACTCCATTATAACTCGATATTCAAATTCCCTCATATACCTTTTATCCACCATTATATCGTATTTGAAACATCATTATATAGCTCAATTATTTGTGTTATTTCCTTCACATATTTTCTTTAATTAGCCACTCTTGACTCAACACTGAAAAAATATGCATAATAACAACAAGATGACGGAAAAGGCTCACTAGCCAACTCTAATTGTATTCACACCAATGGTACATATTTATAGCACAATGGGTGATGCCACCTCATAGAGATATTTTCTCTAGATCCTAAAATCATGCATGATGACTAGGCTAGACAATCTTAACTAACTCATTAGTCATCACTTGAGGATATATTACTAATATCCTAAATCAATAATACAAATATAGGTGACAATTTAGACTTAGTGATTGCTTAAGCTAAGACATAGGCTAACAATCCCCTCCTCAATCACAAGTCCAATCAATAATACCATCAATAAAGCATAAATTGGTATCAATTCCAAGTCTTCATACTGAAACTCCTGAGCTAAGCCTCAATGAAGAATTGCCTGAAAAGCTACCAATATGGATGATGAATGGTTCATCTAAAATGAATTGGAAGAGAGTTGAGATATGGAAGTGAACAACTGCAATATCTGAACATTCCTTGATTACTTGACAACTTGATCATTTTTCCAAGTATTTGACCTAGAATAATCTAATGTCTTCTGCTAATTGGTGAACATGTACTATCATCACTATACTATCAATGCATCATTGAAAGTGCTCTATGTTTATGTGGTTTGGGATAACCATTGACTAATTGATACCATGTATCTGATAGTTTTTGGATGACCACTAACCAATTTTGATACTTTTAGATGCCCAACAAGATCTCAATGTATCATGTGTATGATTCAATTGCAAGTCATCTAACCATAATTCTACCAAAGTCTTCCATCTCTGGAAAATCTCACTATGTAATCATGTGGGCCAAGATGCATGCAATTTGTTCACTTAATGTAAACTCTGATATGATGAGAGTGAACCAAGATAAATGAATCAAATTCTAGTCTAACACATCCCTGAAAATGCCTAACAACTCAATCAAATGCCAAGCTGCAATGAAAAAGGATCCTCTTGTCCTCTGCTAGGTTGAATGACCATCTATGTGAACCAAATGTCCACATAATTTCTCTCAAAATCAAAATCGACATCACAATTATGTATGATTCAACTTAAACTTATTGAACCGTAATTATACTAAAGTCTGTCATCTACAGACCGCAGTTTCCCATTTGGAAAACTTCATGCCCATCTGGCATATTTGTTGTCAAAACTTTCAGTCTGAAAACCAATTCCATCATCAATTCCCCCCTTTGTCAGCTAAAAGGAGAGACCACAAGTGGTTTCATGAATCATCTTCACTAGAATTTTGCACTCCCCCCCTTAAGGTGCATGAGACTTTCATCATTGTACTCCCTCCTTCTATGCTCAAGAGAGTACCATACTTGTTCCATTTGAGTACAACACAAAGTGGGCATGCGAAAAAAAAAAAAACACATGTTATCTCATCCTGTGAGGTCCATGCTTGAAATCTATGCCATAAGGGGACCATTTATGTGAGGTACAAAAAAGTTATGTGGTACAAGATTGGTCTTTACTCGAGATTCAATTCTTCGGTAAGACTTATATAATCGCTTGGTTGTTGATGACCACTGCCAAGGATCAATCCACTCATAGTGAATCTTCAATCTTGTAGGTTTCTTCGACGTTGAAGATCTATCTGAAGAATGGTTATGCTTGCCACAATGCTAGAAAGGATGGAGATCAAAACATTGATTCTCCTTGTGACCAACTCGATTACAATGTTGGCATGTCGCATTATGATGTTGAACTTGAACAGTTGAAAGTGAATCTTCTTGAAGGAATCCAACACTTTGGAACTTGATTGGTCTAGAATAATCAAGAATATGAAAGGAAACTTCCTTTCCATATCCAAGTCCTATTCTATTCTTGTTGTAGATGATTTCTTCCCAAGGTTTGATGATGGGCTTGGAAAGAGTATTCTAAACCTGTTTCTTTAAAATCTATGGAAGTGGATTTATTGTATGTTGTTGCAACATTGAAAGGTTTTCTTCACTAAATTCAAAAGAAAACTCTTGAAATGTAGGTTCATGAATAGCTTCTTCTTTGTCTGCATCTGGAGTTGTATTACTGAGTTTCTCCTTCACTAACTGTTGAACAAAAACATCATCATCATCATCATCATAGAGAGGGTTGTGTTGAACAAAAACTAGTTCATAACACTTCACTGGATGTTGATTTTTGAGATCCCTGATTTCATCATTCAATAGTTGGGATAGAGATTTAAGAAGTCTAACTTTATCTTGTGACAATTGAAAACAAGTTGTAACACCCCTCCTGGTTACGACAACAACTCTGAAAATAGGTGCAAAAATTTTTTTATTTTTTTGTTTGTTAAAGTGTGTGTCCGCGTGTAGAAGTAACAGACGCTCTAGATTCTACGTCGCCACTCGACGACCAACAAGATGCAACCACTATGAACACCACAAGCGGACACAAGACGCTCGACATAACAACAAGCATTAACAATCACACAGGCAGGCTTATTCACTAGGCTACACAGAGGTGTCTACAGCCTGCCCGACACTTAGCAGACTACGCACGCATAAGTTTACGCCCCGGTACAACATTAGTTGAACGAGGGCCGCACTCTACCCTAATCTTAAGGCCAATGCGTCGCGCCACTAGATATCATGGTTTTCGTCCAGGTACCCTTTAAGTTAACATTCAGGGACCTTGTTGTGCAATTGTACACCCACCGGTTTAATAATTAAGGAAATAATCATTAAGGAAATAATCATTAATCTATAATTATAGCTCCAGGATCAATGCAATCTTCTAAATCATTAACTCATTTATTAATTATAATCAATTAATGATCGGTTACGAATGATTAATAACGCAACACCTACATGCAATCTAAAATCAATAAACCAATGCACATCGCAAGTTCGAAATCATTTAACGCAATCATTACCACCTTAATACGAACATTGAGGCAGTAAATAAGAGGATC
>SNQJ01S0034776.1:25921-76421 GCA_010110895.2 Picea sitchensis
TATAGTGCAACAGGGCTCGCGAACTCCCGACCAGTGATTTCCCGATTTCTACAAGTATGTGGGCCCAAGCCTTTAAACATCGCAAGTAGCGAAATCCCGATGGAAAGAGTTCCGAAGGCCGATGAGGGTGGATGTTATTATCTTAGTTAGGAATTAATTCGCTTAGGATTAGAATGAAGTTTAGAATATTTTGGGATGTTACAAATTCAAAAGCATTCATTTTGGAGTAGAAATTACTCGGAGTCTCTAGTGAAGATACTCAAAGGATTCTCGTGGAAGCATTTTGTAAATATGCCTTCCACTTGTTCTTTTGCGCCCACATATTCAACTCTGATATTCTACTCTGCAACTTGTTCCTGTAGAAAGTGATACTTGATTGGAATGTGTTTCATCTTGGAGTGGATCGCTAGTTTATTTGCGATATTGATGGCTCTTGTATTATCACAATAGATTGGAATGGGATCATCATACTCAACCTGTATATCTTTCAGAGTTTGTTTCATCCATAAAACTTGTGTACAACATGTTGTCGTTGCAATATACTATGCTTCGGTTGTGGATAAATATATGGATGATTGTTTCTTGCTTAGCCAATATACTAAACACTCACCCAAGTAGAACGTTGCTCCACTGGTGCTTCGTCGGTCATCAATGCAACCTTCCCAATCTGCATTTGTGTAGGAAATAAGTGATATATCTTTTCCTTTTGGATACCATAATCCAAACTCTTATGTTCCTTTGAGATATCTGAAAATCCTTTTCAGTACTAATACATGTGATTCCTTTGTTGCTGCTTGAAATCGTGCCACCTGTCCAACTGCATGCATTACATCTCATCTGGATGTTGTCACATATAGTAAGCTACCAATCATTGACCTGTATTTCCTCTATTCTATAGAATTTGAATCATCATCTTTGCTCAACTTGAAATTGGTTTGCATAAGAGTGGTAATTGGTTTGCAATATTCCATTCCAAACTTCTTTAGCATTTCTCTGATATACTTAATTTGGGAAATAAAAATTCCTTGGTTGCTTTGACATATATGAAGACCCAAAAAGAAGGATAGTTCTCTGAGTAATGACATTTCAAATTCATTATGCATATCCTTTGCAAATTGTTGTCTTAACCTGTTATCATTACTTCCAAAAATAATATCATCAACATAAACTTCAATTAATAAAATACTATCTTGAGTTACCTTGATGTAGAGGTTGTTGTCTGCACTTCCTTTTCTAAAACCTTCCTGTTGTAGATATTTATCTAGTCTAGAGTACCATGCTCTAGGAGTATGTGAAATCCTTCTGGTTGTTCGATGTAGGCTTCTTCTTCAAGTTCCCCATTCAAAAAATCTAATTTCACGTCCATCTGATAGACTTTAATATTATTGGAGCATGCATAAGCTAAAAGCAATCGGATTGCTTCCATTCTGGAAACTGGGGAAAATGTCTCTTCAAAGTTGATTCCTTCAACCTGTGTATATCCTTTACATACCAATCTAGCTTTTTTCCTTGTAACATGTCCATCTTCATTCAATTTGTTTCTGAAAACCCACTTTGTGCCAATCAGATTCATATTCTTTGGTCTTGGAACTAATTCCCAAGTGTCATTCTTCTCTATTTGATACAATTCTTCATCCATGGCCTTATTCCAAAATTTATCCTTGATGGCCTCTTCAAACCCATTTGGTTTAATCCTAGATAAGATTTCTAGGTGTGTTTGTTCTGGTGAATGGATTCTTCTTCTAGTCTCAACTCCTACATCCTTGTTTTTGATAATCTTATATGAAGGATGATTATTTTGTACTCGTTTGCTTGGTGTCTTTGGAGGCACTTTCTGAACTTTCTCTTCTACTTCTATCTGATCCTCTTCATCTTCCCCTTCTACTTCTTCTTCTTCATAAAGTTGTTCCATTGATTCATTTTCTTCTTCCTTTAATTCTCGTCCACATGTTTCATCAATTGTTACATTGATGCTTTTTACAACTTTTTTCAACCCCATATTGTAACACTTGTGTGCTTTCCTTATACTTGAGTAACCAACAAGTACTCCTTTGTCCACATGAGAGTCAAACTTTCTCATTCTTCCATCTTCTCTTTTGATATAGCATTTTCTTCCAAAGACTCTGAAGTGCTTCACATTTGTTGGTCTTCCTTTCCATAGCTCGTAGGGAGTTTTTTCATTGTTGTTTATGAGCATTACTTTGTTTTGAATGTGAAATTTTGTATGCACTACATGTGTCGAAAAAATATCTGTCAATTTGGAATCCATTAGCATTGTTTGAGCCATTTCTTGTATTGTTTTGTTGTTTCTTTCAACAACTCCATTTTGTTGAGGTGTCCTAGCAACGGAGAATTTCATTTTTATTCCATTTCTTCTGCAGTAGTCCATAAGTTCCCTTGAAGTGAACTCTCCTCCATTATAAAATCCCAAACAATTTATTTTTGAATCCATTTCATTTTCAACCATCTCCTTGTAGACCTTGAATTTTTCAAAAGATTTTGACTTATTCCTGAGAAAGCAAACTACAGTCATTCTTGTATAATCATCAACTAATAGCATAAAGTATTTCACACCTTTTTAAACCCTTTGTTGTAGTTGTTATCATACAAATCGGTAAGTGCGGGCATAAACTAATCTCCCTAACTTCCACAGGAAGCTATAACAAAAAAAGACATAATACAAACTTCACCTTAGACTTCATTGTCACATAAACTAGTTTAGAGAGGGACAAGTGACATACATTTTAAATGAAGCTTCATCCTCGCTAGTGTTGTCCTTGTAGCTCCATATTTGGATTTGCAGGATGGTGAACCTGTTTAAGAAGAACAAAACAACAAATATAGAGAGAACAAAGATATATATATCCCAATGAATTCTATGTATAATATCAAGGAGTTATACAATAAAAGCCAAGACAGCTTTATAGGGAAGAAATGTATCGTTGCGTTATATTAAAATGGAAAGTGGAGAATACAACCCATGCCTTAATGTTGAAAGATCCATTTCAATTTCTCTTTGCTCCAACACACACACCTTTTCTCCAATGCCTTTGATGAAGAAGATCCACAATCTGACTTAGAGAGCTAAAGAAAATCCATCTCAAGTATAATCTATAGAATAACGCTTCATGCATATGCAAACCTTATCATTTTAAACCTTAGCCTTTTCCATGAGAGATATCTCTTTATATAGGGTGAAAGAGGGATGGATGAGGATATTAGGATCATCCCACTAAATCAGAGAAGCGATTAATATCCAAACCGATCAGAGGCCACCTCATCTTCTAGAATATTCCCTTCTAGAACATTCATGAATTTTGACTTTTCCCTTGTTTAAGCATCGTCACACCCTATGCACAGGAAACCTACGATGATGCCACATTCCATATTTGGTGCAGAGTGAAGCGAATAAGCATCATTTCACCCCAAGAATAGACAAGGATGCGACGATCCTCCTTGTCATATTTTTGAGGGAGGAAAAGAAAACCACTTTTCTCTTGGAGAAAGTCTCTTTTAATATTTTCAGGGAACATGGAAGTGAGTTAAACACATGTCATCAGTTGATCACTAGGGTGACCAAAATAATGTGTAACAGAATGCCCCCCAAAGTATGAAGCTGGAACCTATGACATCTGAAACACTTTGTAGAATGTTTGTTTTGAAAACAAGGAGCACATTGACTGGGAACCTACAAACAATCAAGCATTTGCATAATAATATACCATCTTCTGAGGTAGGCATTTCCATACTTAGACTATAGGTGACTCTATCATAAGTGTCGAGTGAATCATGGACACTAAACATACACTATGGATCCATGTCATCATGATTCAACATAGCCACAATAAATACATTGTGGATATATGTTGTTAAGGAATTCAAATTCGGACATAGCCATGAGACATACACAGTGGATCTATGTGTCAGTACAAAATTATGAATACTCCATCGAAAATTAGACCGATATGATGAGATCCAGGGTCTTCATTTCCATCGTCTCTAAGTACGAATCTAGCCATGTGATTACATGTGTTGAAGTCAAACATGGTAGAAACCACTTGATTACCGGTCATTAATGAAAATCATTAACAAGTGCGAGGGAAATCACCATTGATGTCAATGACTCCCAAGGTATTCCTAGTACAATCCAATGAATGTGAATGAATGAGTTGAAGTCGAACACTCAATGGAATCTTACAATCAAGGGATAATGATGTGAAACCACTATTGAAAGCAAAGAAACCTTCCATTGAGGCATGCAGGCTCCAAGGTACTTTGTGATTTCTAAGTTATGTTCCCGGATAATGATTTGAAGTCGATAGGAAGAGACTTGTCATAGGAGGGCCTTAATGTATCCCTCATCAATGACACAAAATATGTAACAAATTTGAACTAGATTAGAGTATGAATTGATTCGAAATTGACTCAGGGAAGGCTGACATGGTAGAAAATTTATAACTAAAAATGGCCAACTCTATAGAAGGCTAGTTTAGGTTGGACTTATCTTGAACATATGAATGAAACGACAATTGTCTTGGCATATTTGACTCTAGGAGGACCCAACATATGAACTTGTGGATGGTCAAATGAGAGACAAATGGATTTCCCAACCCGGATACAGTGATGAAGGGGGGGTTTCATGTTCAAGAGCAACTTTATTGACGCTAACACAAATACAGAGACACATTTCTTTCCCAATTTCCCCCCACTATTTCTAGCGAGTGCCTCTTTATTTTTATGCAAGCTTGAGGAGGATAACATATGCTTGTGATGTAAGCTCATCCTTCAAATGAGTCCCTGAGAGTATGTTTAACAAACCCTAAGAAGGAGTGGTTCGATCCCATATGGGCCTTTCGATGCTTGTTTAACGAGTCCAAAGAAAGCAAACTCAAGGGTTTTTCATGTTTAGAGAGTCTAAAAAACACTAAAGAGAACTACATAAGGTCCTTTTTCATAAGTTAGTTTGATGAGACCAAAAAAGAGATAATATACCACTCATTAGATGTTTTCTTCAAATACTTTTATGAGTGTGAAAAGAACAAGGTCGCTCGGCTATATTTTCATGTTTAGGGATCTTGAAAAGAGCTTAAAGGATACTCCATATGATTCATTTTTTGTATTACCAATGCGAGTTCCAAAAAATGACAAAAGATTACTCGATTTCATTCTCATGGTTTCACGAGCGTGAGAAAGAATTAAGACTGTGCTCAGAGTTTTTCCTAAAAAACCCTAAAAGCATATGCTCATAAGAAAAACACATAAAAACAATAAAAAAAGGTAGACCCCTTTCAAACGTCTCGTCCTTATATCTTTCAATCTGTAATAGAAAACATTTTGCAAAGTTGGTTAGACTTTAGAGCATGGGTAAAATATAAAAAATCATTTAATTTTGGAATAAAATATGATAAAAAGCAATAAAATAGGACAAAACAACCCTTTTACCATTTCATTTTTCAATTTCACCCAAATAGTTCCCCAAACCCTCTTTTTCTCCCAAATTTCAACCATCAATTCTGGAGCACCTGGTTGATCATCTCGCAAACCGCTTCCGTCAAAAAGTTAATATTCTGCCTCTTTACCTTTCCATGGATTAAAATTTCATTTTTATTGGTTTATTGTTGATTTTGGATCGATTTTTTGGGGGTACCTGTGCTTTCATATCATCGCAAGCCCACAATATTGTGAACTATGACGATCTGAAATCGCTACAGGGGGATCAAAGACAGGGTGCAATGACGTCTCTCTACATGAAAGCAAGGACCTGCGATGAACACAACTCAACTTTTGAAAATATAAAATGAGTTAGGAAAACTTCCAAGAATTGATTTTGTATGATTCTAATCATCTTTTGATGTTACTTGGCAGGTTTTCCTTGGTCAAAATGCTCGAGTGGAGAGAAAGGGAGCATGAGGAAGAAGACTATTTTTCTGGGAATGACCTAGGCACAGTTATGACACTTTAGCAGTGTGGATTACTCAAGTTCTTCAAAATTTAGGGCATGAGAGCCCAACTGAGACTGCTAGAGTATTTGGTCCACATGTGGGAAGTAAATGAACAAGCCTTTCACGTGGGTGTGCATACACTCACATTGGATATAGATGAAATTTACTTTCTTGCAGGGTTATCTTACCGAGGCTCTCGGGTATCACTCTCGGGAAGCAGGGGTGGGGGAAAACCCATGGATTACTATGTTACACACCATTGCATGCTAGGTACAGAAAAACATAGTGGAAATGTGGCCATTAGAGATGTTTGGGATTTAACATTACGGACCATCCTCTATACCATTACTCAGATGGCAGGGAGTGAATCTCCCCACATGGCTTTACAAAGCCACTTTCAGTACACCATAGAGTGCATGGAGCCCAGGGTCTTCAACTGGTGCAAGGGTGTCTTAAAGAACATGAAAAAGAAACTAATAAAGTGTCAAAATGGTCGGTTGAAACAGTTTGGTTATGGGTCCATTTTGGTGTCCTTCTTCTTGGAGAGGGTCCTCGTCTTATGTCTATAGGTGGAGTGGGGAATACCTGCTCCACAATATATACAGATGAAAATATGGGTGGACTTGATGGCTCATACTGGTGGTGTGGATATCGTCATGTATGACGATCTTTTCTTCTAATGGATGAGAAATCAACTAATCATGGTGGAGGACTATGCGTACACTAGGACAAACTTTCGTGGATATCCGGAATTAGCTCTTTCCAAGGGATCTTAGTGGGGAGACATAGGTAAGAAGTAAACTTTAATTATATGATGTTTTTTTTCATTTATCCAAGACTAATCAAGTTCTCTCAATAATGCAGATGTGGCACCTTATCATCCTCCGATATATTCTCACATTTAGAGGAGAAAAGAGGAGAGAGAGGTGTTGTAGTAG
Organism: Picea sitchensis; assembly: GCA_010110895.2. NCBI lineage: Eukaryota > Viridiplantae > Streptophyta > Pinopsida > Pinales > Pinaceae > Picea > Picea sitchensis. Next base: position 32,802 of record SNQJ01S0034776.1, read on the forward strand.
GAGTGGCCACCACAGATCTCAAGGATATTGAGCAGAATCTAGAGGGATTAACCATGAATATCCATGATGCCACGGTGGACGAACTTTCTAGGCACTATAAACGTCATACAATTGGTGTATCTGCATCTATTGGTCGACTGCTTCGTAGAGTGGCACGGGCAGTTGTTTGTTACAACGAGAAAAATCCTTGATGTTTTTGTATATGAAGCCATGAGCTTCACTTTTTGATATTTTTGTCCTTGGACAAACACTTTTTGTGACTTTTATCGTTATTAATATAAATTTCCTTCCATCTTACTTGTATTTTTAAAATGTGTGTTTGGATTTATAAATGTCTCAAATGTTTTTCTAACATATAATTAGCCAATGCATTTGTCAATGTGTTTATACATCTAGGAATATGTTGATACTCGATATAATCAAAATGTCTTTCCAAGAGGCGAATTCTTAAGTATACTCGTAACAATGTAGGACTTCAGATGTAATAAATGTTACTTAACTGCAACACTACTAACTGTGAATCGAGTCATACAATAAGATGGAAGATGCCAAATGAAATGGCATCGATTAATAATTGAATAATTGCACTATATTTCATGATATTATTAGTTGCACGACTGAGGAAAACACCATGTAGAGTGATCAACTCATCCGTGGTGCATAGATTTCCCATGCAGTAGACACTAGGTTTTGAGTATTGCGACTAACACCATTAACAAAGCCAACATAGGGTATTGAATACATCGATATCTAGAAACCAAACACAATGCAAGGTAAACAGTTGAAAAGCAGAACCAAAAATTGAAAAAAAAACACACTAGAGTAGGATACACTAAAATACACAACCCTCATGCAAAAATAGTTTAAACATAGTACTTCTTCAAGTAAATCCCATTTATGGGTTCACTCAAAGGAATTCCATCATAATCTACCAGTGCATAAGCCCCTTTCTCCAACACTCTCTTCATGATATAAAGGTCATGCCACATGGGCTCGAATTTACCATCCCCTAATAAGTCACAATCATGTTCGTAAAGAAGAACCAAATCACCCTCAGAAAAAACATGTGGTTTGACATGCTTGTCATATTGAAATTTGACATGCTTCTTCTAAGTTTCAATGACTAAGGAAACATCACAGTGAATCTCTTATAATTGCATCAAATACAAGAGACATTCCTCTTCAGCTGAGGTGTTAGGGAGAAGTTTGATATCTAGTTTCAAGGACGAGATTTCACATTCAATCGACATAATAGCTTCAATACCATATACTAACTGGAAAGGTGTGAAGCCTTTAGCAGATTTAACAGATGTTTGATAGGCCCATAATGTTGAGAAGATCATCGTGTTCCAGCTTGACTTGTGAATTCCTATCATCCGTCGAAGCATAGTAGTAAGAAATTTTTTAATTGCTTCAACCTGGCCAGCCTGTGGATAATAAGGTGTTGATTTTTCATGTCGAAGACCCAACTTCTTGATAAGTTCAAACATCATGAAATTGCGAAATTGACTACCATGGTCAGTGATGATGGATTGAGGGACACCAAATCTAGTAACGATGTGATTAAATATGAATAACGTTGCAGTTTTCCCAGTGTTATCAAATGTAGGCATCGCCTCGGCCCATTTAATGAAATAATCCATGGCTATGATGATGTATCCATTCCCCCCACCAGAGTGAGGGTTACATGTCATGAATTTAATGCCCCAATTAGAGAATGGACCAACATAAACTACAGGGTAAAGAGGAACATGATGATATTGGATCTTATTGTTATATGTTTGACAAGTGTGGGATTTCTCGATGACAGTAATGCAATCCTTACACAATGAAGGCTAGAATTAACCAGCTAATAATATCTTTTGGGTAGTGGCATACCCATACATATGACCACATGTTGGAGGCAGGCCAAAGTGAAAAGGTAAGGATTGTTTGGGAAATAAAGTGTGCAAAAGGAAAGCGATTGCTAGAAGGAAGCACAACACGCACGCATGCAAGAAAGCGTGCACAAGGAAAGCGGAAAATGGAAGGAAGCACAGCACGTGCACATGCAAGGAAGACCTAATGACGGTAGGGTTAGGGTTTTGGTAATGTATTGTAAATGGTTGAAGATCCAAAAATGTATAAATATAGATACTTAGGTATCATAAGGGGTTCAGACATATACTTAGGTATCATTGGGTTTTTGGTTATCAAAAAGACTAGTCATTGTTATAGCGAGAAGTATTGTAGTGAGTTGATATGTGATGTTTTTTTGTATGATCTATTTTGTATAAGCTATTGAGATAGAGAGGAAAAAGGAGGGTAGATATTGAGGGTTAGATCGTAGGTTAGGGATCCTGGTGCGATCTAGTCCGCCTCATATAGATCTTACCCAATTATGAAGGATTGTAAAGCGCATGATGCTGTAGATGCGGAAATACTATAATACAAGGATTGAGAGCCAAATATTTGTGGACGTATCCCAGGAGGGGGTGAACCATGGTAACATATTTGTTATGTGATGAATGCATGCATATATTTAGTGTCTTCAATTGTTATTGCTATTCTTAATGAATGAGTTGTTATATTCTTGCTTATTCGTTAATAACAGTACATTGTGTTTACTAGTTATAATAATGATTCAATATACAGTTCTCATATCTCACACTCAATACTAGGCTGTAAACACTTGAGTCTTACAACCACCCATTAAATCTATCTTAGGTGAGACTGTGCAGCGCATTCTGTGTGATGTGTTTCTTTCTAGTTTACTGGGAGGGCCGATAGTTTTAGAGGCTTTGTTGGAAACCCGAATAGAAATGAACCCTAGGTTAATACAAACTCAAACAATATAGAATAGTAACCAACAAATGGTTATGTTGTTGTTGGTAGGAACAAGAGAGGGCTGAGTAGATGAGATAAGTTGAAGACCTGCCAGAGGCAGATCAAGAAAATATTAGGGCAGAGAGAAATGATCCATTAGAAGGGAATGTTGAGACCGTGGAATCCCAAAAAAGCAGAGATCAAAAATTGGCCAGGAAACAAAGAGCTGGAGTTTGCACAGAAAGATAACAGAAACCCTATAATAACACCCTAAAAATATCTTGAGAAATATGTGTTTACTGATTTACACAAAGTATTTTTCTATGATTTTCCACATTTATTGCAGGAGTGGATACTAAGGTTGAAGGATAACCATGCAACAAACTGGATTTGAGAGTTAGAGTGGACCCCAGTACAAATTGAGCAGTTACAACAGGTGAACAACAAATTCACTCGCGTGGTAGATTTTTGTCTTGACAGTATTGTGGCGGGGTTCATAACAGAATTTGCAGTCGACACAACGAAGTCGTATAGCGCAGCAGAGAAATAATTTATATGAGGACCTCGAGGAAGGTACATTATATCATTGTATGCATCTATTAAGATATTGTTAAAGGTGTACTGACAATGGAGTTAGACAACAAAATTTCCTTGCGCGCATGGTGGAAGGGGGGAAGCACTGACAAAAAGAGGAGAAATGGAAGTAAGAAAGGATAAGGGAAATAAGGAGGAACCCTTGGACCTGATCATGATGGATGACGACCAGATCCGTTGGATCTTGGAGACAACTGGAAAGACGCATAGCGGAGTACTGTACCAATACAAGGTGAATACCAAGAAGAGAGTCGTAGCCATCAAGGAAGGCTTGGAAAGTGATGAGGAAGAGGTAGAGGATCTTTGGGCTATGGATCATATTGAGGAAATCTCACGTGAAACATATGAGAGGAAGACAAGAGGTCCAAGAATGGGAACAGAAGGTAGAAATCCTATCCATATTAATGTTAGTGCGGAACCCATAAACCCATGTGCGACTAATACACCAAAGAGAACACCACCATTTAGACAACCAAAGTTTGGAAGAAGTCCGACAAAAAGAAGTACATCTACAAAAGGAGAAACAACTGGAGGACCCAGTTTAAGCAACACTAGTCAAGTATCTACACCACGCGGAGGTAGTAGTTCAACGTTCAGAATGGAAGGACACGATCCCACCATCAGGTTACCATAATTTCGAGGAGAAGCATCAGAAGACCCTAAGAAACACTTTTTCATTTGTCAAAATATCTGGGAATCAAAGCAGATCACTGATGAAGATACCAAACTTGTGCAGTTATCTATTACACTAAGAGAATGTGCAATAGAGTGGTACATGAGTCTCGACGAAAACAATGCACCGGGGACGACAAGGACATTGACAGACATTAAGAAGTTACTGATAAATGAGTTCCATAAGCCGATCTCAGAGTATCAATACATGAATGAGATGATAGAAATATGACCGAAACCAAGAGAATATGTATGGGAGATCGACCATAGATTCAAGCGACTGAAGGGTAAATTGAAATACCTCATGATCGATATGAAACATCAACATTTGTTCGTTAATTCACTGCTCCCACACTTAAAATACCCATTGTGAAAACAAAAGTTTCAAACGCAGGTAGAGGCTCTGTAGGTACCCTTGCAACTGGAAGAAAACCAGTATCAGCAGACAGATCTAGCTATTGAAGAATTAAAGGAGGATTTGAAGAAATTACCATTCCAACTCAACCAAAATAAGAATAAGGATAAACGGGAAGTCGTTTGGTGTAATACATGCAGGACAGAAGGACACCACAAGAATGAATACCCAACATTTGTGTAGTATATGGAAGCAGGAATGCCAAACCTATTACCAACAAGAGGACCATGGTGTGAAGTATGCAAGAAACTGGGTCACGACCCATATCACTACTCGATGATGCAGAAATACCAGACAATCCCAAAGAGTTGATATTGCACCTTTTGCAAGTCAGTAGGCCATGATGACAAAGATTGTAGAACTATGGAGTTGATGCGAGAAAGGACATAAGATGCATATAGAGTGAAGGCCTAAATGATGAATGGGAAAGTCATACCACAGTTTAATCAAGTTCCAACTCCATAAAACACTGCGCAACATCAGTATAATACTACACAACAACCATATAATAACGCGCAACCGCAGTACAACACGAAACAACCTTAGTACAATACCACGTAGTATAATCACGTGCCTCAATATAATGCATCAAGAGGAGATCGAGAAGGTTACAGAGGTGGAGGATGAGTGAGAGGATGTTTTGGATGGGGTAGAGGACCAGTGGTAGGTCACAATTGTCAACAACCAGGACATTATGCAAGATAATATCCACTTCCACCAGCAAATTGTATGTATTGTCGTGCATCAGACCATGATACAGAGGAATGTTTGAAACTACTAGTAAAGATTCAGGAAAAGAGAAACTAGAACAACTAGAATGTTCAGTGGATCTTAGCCAAAGGAAGGGATGAAGAACGAAATATCAACATAGTTACTCATGGATGAGCTAAAACAGGAAATGGCGCAGTCCGACAAGATCTAGCACAAAATCAATGGGTGAATAAGAACATCGAACCAAGGAAGAAGTTTGACACGCAAAAGGAGAAGGAGATATTTAAGGAAGCTAGAAAAGAATTCCAAAAGGAGGAAATTGCAACAACTTCAATTGCGCAACAAAGCAAGGAAGCACCAGAATACAAAATGCCTCCATTATTGGATCATACCAAAGAAATACATTCCATGGGATAAGTAAGTACAATCAAAGTATTTTTGAAATCATGTGTAAAAGTATTAAATGATCCATCATCTATGAAAACATTGCAAAACATACTAGAAAAATGTAGTATGGAGACAAAAGGAAAACTAGAACCAAAAACAGTCAATCACCTGCATACTTGGAGAAGAACAAGTAGGGATTCAGATTGAATGCAAACATTAGAGACTTCAACATGGGAGACATCATAATAGATTTTGGATCTGAGGTCAATGTATTACCAAATAAGACATGGCAATGCATGGGAGAGCCCACATTAGGATATTCACAAGTTCAACTAAAACAAGAAAACCAACACAGAGTATTACCAAATGGTAGACTGAAAGGAGTAACAGTAGACCTAGGTGGGGTACATACTAAAGTAGATTTTGAATTCATTGAAATAGTGGATGGAATGACACCATACCCAGCATTGCTTGGTTTGGACTAGGCATTTGACAACCAGGCCATAATCAACTTGAAGACTAGGAAGATGACATTTGAGTCAAAAGAATACAGGGTCATCGCGCCATTATTCCCATCAAAGGGGGAGAGGTTTGTAGAACCTACTTGTTTGGAATTAGAGGATATCGACCAGTTGTACAAAACAACTGTGTGTGATGAGGATTACGTAAACCCAACTGTAGATGGAATACTTAGTTGGTGGAGCATTACTTCATGTGTAACAGACTCAAACACCAGTTTAGAGAACTGGCAATAAAGGCTACACGAAGTGTCCACGAATAAACGATTTAGAAACATTCTTGGCACATATGTCCAACATATGAGAGGAAGACAAGAGGTCCAAGAGTGGGAAGAGAAGATATAAATCCTATCCATATTAATGTCAGTGTGGAACCCATAAACCCATGTGCGACTAATACACCAAAGAGAACACCACCATTTAGAAAACCAAAGTTTGGAAGAAGTCCGGCAACAAGAAGTACATCTACAAAAGGACAAACAACTAGAGGACCCAGTTTAGGCAACACTAGTCAAGTATCTACACCATGCGGAGGTAGTAGTTCAACATTCAAAATGGAAGGACACGATCCCACCATTAGGTTACCATAATTTCGAGGAGAAGCATCAAAAGACCCTAAGAAACACTTTTTCATTTGTCAAAATATGTGGGAAGCAAAGCAGATCACTGATGAAGATACCAAACTTGTGTAGTTAGCTATTACACTAAGAGAACACGCACTAGACTGGTACATGAGTCTCGACGAAAACAGTGCACCGGGGACGACAAGGACACTGACAGACATTAAGAAGTTACCGATAAATGAGTTCCAGAAGCCGATCTCAGAGGATAAATACATGAATGAGATGAACGACCAAAACCAAGAGAATATGTATGGGAGATCGACCAGAGATTCAAGGGACTGAAGGGTAAATTTAAATACCTCATGACCGATATGCAACATCGACATTTGTTCGTTAATTCGCTACTCCCACACTTAAAATACCCATTGTGACAACAAAAGTTTCAGACGCATGTAGAGGCTCTGTAGGTAGCCCTGCAATTGGAAGAAAACTAGTATCAACAAACGTATCTATCTATTGAATAATTAAAGGAGGATTTGAAGAAATTAACATTCCAACTCAACCAGAATAAGAATAAGGATAAACGAGAAGTTGTTTGGTGTAATACATGAAGGACATAAGGACACCACAAGAATGGATACCCAACATTTGTGCAGTATATGGCAGCAGAAATGCCAAACCCATTACCAACAGGAGGACTATGTTGTGAAGTATGCAAGAAACTGGGTCACGACCCATATCACTGCCCAATGATGTAGAAATACCAGATAGTCCCAAAGAGTTTATATTGCACCTTTTGCAAGTCAGTAGGCCATGATGACAAAGATTGTAGAACTATGGAGTTGATGCGAGAAAGGACATTAGATGCATATAAAGTGCAGGCCGAAATGATGAATGGGCAAGTCGTACCATAGTTTAATCAAGTTCCAACTCCATACAACACTGCACAACATTAGTATAATACTACACAACAACCATATAATAACGTGCAACCATAGTACAACATGGAACAACCTCAGTACAATACCACGTAGTATAATTAGGTGCCTCAGTATAATGCACCGAGAGGAGATCAAGAAGGCTACATAGGTGGAGGACGAGTGAGAGGATGTTTTGGACGGGGTAGAGGACCAGTGGTAGGTCACAATTTTCAACAACCAGGACAATATGCAAGAGAATGTTCACCTCCACCAACAAATTGTATGTATTGTCGTGCATCGGACCATGATACAGAGGAATGTTCAAAACTACTAGTAAAGATTTAGGAAAAGAGAAACTAGAACAACCAGGATGTTCAGTGGATCTCAGTCGAAGGAAGGGATGAAGAACAAAATATCAACATAGTTACTCATGGAGGAGCTAAAACAGGAAACGACGTAGTCCGACAAGAGCTAGCACAAAATCAATGGGTGAATAAGAACGTCAAACCAAGGAAGCAGTTCGATACGCAAAAGGAGAAGGAGATATCTAAGGAAGCCAGAAAAGAATTCCAAAAGGAGGAAATTGTGACAACTTCAATTGCGCAACAAAGTAAGGAAGCACCAGAATACAAAATGCCTCCATTTTTGGATCATACCAAAGAAATACATTCCATGGGATAAGTAAGTACAATCAAAGTATTTTTGAAATCATGTGTAAAAGTATTAAATGATCCATCATCTGTGAAAACATTGAAAAACATACTAGAAAAATGTAGTATGGAGACAAAAGGAAAACTAGAACCAAAAGAAGTCAATCACCTACATATTAGGAGAAGAACAAGTAGGGAGTTCAGACTGAATGCAAACATTAGAGACTTCAACATGGGAGACATCATAATAGATTTGGGATCTGAGGTCAATGTATTACCAAATAAGACATGGCAATGCATGGGAGAGCCCACATTAGGATATTTACAAGTTCAACTAAAACTAGAAAACCAGCATAGAGTATTACCAATCGGTAGACTGAAAGGAGTAATAGTAGACCTGGGTGGGGTACATACTAAAGTAGATTTTGAAGACATTGAAATAGTGGACAGAATGACATCATACCCAGTGTTGCTTGGTTTGGACTGGGCGTTTGACAACCAGACTGATGCAGGAGCTCATGGACAGGAGCCCATGAAAGTTTTCAAGCCGAGAAGTATGATGCAGGAGCATCGCCAACTCATCAAGCGAGTCAGCACATCAAGCGGAGATCAGCTGGATAAACAAACCCAAATTTTTGAAGTGCTTTGGGATTGTAGTGCAAGTCTTTAATGAACCCTTTATGAAGGCGCATTTGTATATTGTATTGGACCTTGAGCCTTTAAGCTCTCGTCCTTTGGTAGATAGTCGGCATTTAATAGATTTAATGCTGGTAGATAGGATTTTAAGTCTAGATTTGATAGTTTAGAGTCCGAGAGGGAAAACGGATATAGACACCCTCATTGTACATTGTAACATTATTGAGAGCATTCAGGAGAGGACAAGAGCAAACCAGAGAATATTGTATGAAGAACACCCATGTACAGGCATTTGAATTAATAGAAGAAAGCTCTAATTCAAACTCATGGTTGGTGTTTTTTTCTCTGTGTATTGATGTTGTGCTCATGAATGTTTGCTTTCTTGTTATGCATTTTCTTTATATATGTTGTGCATGTGATTTCATGTTTCAAACTGAAGTTTGAAAGGGAGAGGAAGTGAGGTTCAATTGTTTCTCTATCTGAGCCGGGAGATTCCTGCAAGGTGTGCAGTTGAATTCATCCGCAGGAGTGCGTTGATGAAGGTTCAGTAGTTTAACTTTTGTTCTCATTCACCCGGAAGTGGGAGTAGGTTGTTGAAGCCGTGCATGGAGTGCGCAGGCTGAAGAAGAAGTCTCAGTTGTAAATCTGAGCAAAGGAGATCAAAGACTGCTGCTGCAGGAGTGCGCAGAGTCAAGAGAACTTCAACACTTAGACGTGATTGAAGATTTTCTGCAAGGAGTGCGTGCAAGGGTTTCGTTCTTCTAAAGACTGAAGTTGTGAAAAGCTCAGGAGAAATAGACCTTTGAATTTACTGAAGGTTAAGTGTAAGGAATTTGCTGTCAAAATTCAGAGAGAAGCATCACAGGTTGGCGAAGCAGTGAAGGAATCTCGTGGAGAGATACCCTTTTCCATTTCGTGGTTTAACCAAGGAAGAACGGACGGTCGAAATCTTCTGGAGAGATTTCACGAAGTTCCGAGGATCGTTAGATCTTGCAGAGGTGCAAGGAGGTTACAGAGAAAAGATTCCGAAGAGGTTGAAGCTTAGGAGAGGTAGAGCCGTCGATTTAGAGTCACAAGAGTCGAAGTATCTACACGTGGTATCGTGTATCAGGGACTCGAGAGTTGAAGCCCCAAAAGTTGTGGAGCAAGAATAGTGATATTGCGAGACAGGATATCCCTACAAGATCAGAGTCGTTCGTTGAGAAGGACGCATGCAAGGAGATTCTCATCTCGAAGACTCGGACATTGGAGGACCGAAAGGGAAGTCCTTTAGCTTCGTGAGAGGCAAATTGGCGAGAAGATCATAGTCGTTCGTCTGAAGAGGATAGGTGGTGAGAGATCGAGAGATCTCGCGAACTCGGAAGTTCGCAAGGTGAAATTCCAAACATTAGGTACTCCAAGTCGCGAGGTCGCGAGTAGCGGAAGAAGGACAGCCATTGGATCCGGATCACAGGAGAATCGTTGGATCCGCACGTGGGATCGTGTCTCAGGACCTCGCAAGAAAAGGTCCGAGAGTTTGGGTGCGGGAATCGCGAGGTTGCGAGAAGGCAATATCCTGACAGCTAGAGAGTAGCGTGGGCCATAGCGGAGCGTGAGTGGAATACAGGTGGCATGAAGCCCTCGGGATCTCGCTGCGAGAAGTCCCGAGGTATTTGCATTAGGAGTTACAAAGTGCCAAGGAGCCGAGGTCCGTGTGGATGCGTGGCGGAGCATAAGGTGGGACCGCGCGGCCGACGGGTGGACACACGTCGCTTGGAGATAGGAGTCAACACTCCGTTGAAATCTCGCATCTCGGGGACTCGCAGAATAGGAGGGTGAAAGTTCGACGGTTCAACCTGCGAGGTTGCGAGGCTGCGAGAGGCGTAACCTTTAAGCCTAGCCCATGGTTGCATGTGGAAGGAGCTATACCCGTATCGCCAGATCGGGTATCACAAGATCTGAAAGGAAGAGTTGGGGTTTTGAGTTACGAACTCGCGAGATAGCGAGGTTTGACTGACCTCGGAGAAAGATTGTTGTGGGTGCAGATTTCCCAATAGGGAAATAGAAGAACCTTTGAGTTCTTCGGGTAGAGAAGGAGAAGGTCCTGTGAGAGCGAACGTGCCTGGGTGGTGCGTTGGCGTCAGAGTGGTATCAGAGATAAGATCTTGTTTGTATATTTCAGGCAAGGGAGCCAGAGAAAAGGAGCACTCTGATACACGTCAAAGTGGTATTAGAGCTAAGATCTTGTCTATATATTTCAGGCAAGGGAGCCATAGAAAAGGAGCACTCTGATACACATCAGAGTGGTATCGGAGCGAGAAAATCTCTTTGCTTTCTGTAGCAGAGAAGAAGGGAAAATTTCACCATGCCACTGAGGAGATAAAGACAATCACCCGATCCAGAGGATAGGGGGAACCATAGAGGAAGAGGGAGACAAGCACAAAATATAGAAATGGAGAGACAGATACGTGATCTCCGCGTGAGATTAGAAGATATGGAAGCAGCACAGAGACGCACAGCCAGTGCTGGAGATCTGAGTGACTTCGAAGGCGAAGTTGAAGTTGAACAACAAGGAGAAGTTATAGCCGAAGATGTAGCCAATGAGTGATTAATTAAAGCTATCGCCCGGATGAGTTCAAAGACAAAGATGGACATTCCATCTTATGAAGGGATTCTAGATGCAGAAGAGCTTCTAGATTGGATTAGGGCTCTTGACACCTACTTCGATTATGAGGATATCGAAGAGGATAAGAAGGTTAGGCATGCTGTCACAAAATTGAAGGGACACGCAGTATTATGGTGGGACGAGCTTCAAGCAGACAGACGTTCCAAAGGCAAGCAAAAGATTAAAAGCTGGGATCGAATGATTGCGAAGATGAAGGCAAAGTTCATCCCAAGGGATTATCAAATCACACTGTTCAAGAGGATGCAGAACTTGAGACAAAAGTTGATGACAGTAAAAGAGTATACTGAGGAATTCTACAAGATGAATATCATAGCAGGTCATCGGGAGAGCGATGATGAAAAAGTTGCCAGGTATATGAATGGCTTAAGATACGATATCCAGGATGAGATGAGTATGATGACCATCAGAACGGTGGAGGATGTGTATCAAATGGCGTTGAAAGCGGAAGAGAAGCTAAGCCGTAAGACAGCACAGCGAGGCCGAGGTAGGAGCCAGCCAAAAGGTAAGTCAGTTTCCCAAGATAGGTTCCAGAAATCCAAGGACAACTGGAAAAAGCCTCAGACTAGAATAGAAAGAGGTGGAAGTTCGCAACGAGGCCAACACGCTGAACCGCGAAGGCAGCAGATGGAACAGAGCGGAGGATACGCTGATAATAACACATTTCCTCGTACCAGAGGTAGAGGAAGAGGCCGAGGTGGAGTCATCACATGCTTCACGTGTGGAAAGAATGGACACAAGGCAGTTGACTGTCCAGATAGAAAGAAGGATGGAGGAGAAGCTCACATCGCCGAGGCACAAAGGTGAGATGCTGAGGCAGAATACGCAGAAGACGGAAGGTCATTGATGATGCGTAAGGTTCTCTTAACACCCGAGAAGGAGGTGGAGGACACAGCTCATAGAAACAGACTTTTCAGAACCACATGCAAAACCAAAGACAGGAAATGCAAGGTTATTGTGGACAGTGGAAGCACAGATAATCTCGTTTCAACCGAGATGGTGGAGAAATTAGAACTGGAGACAACTGATCACCCGAGTCCATATAAAGTTTCATGGCTACAGAAGGGACATCAGTTAAATGTCACTAAACAGTTCTTAGTTGACATCAAGATAGGAGGATATAATGATAAATTACTCTGTGATGTTATTCCTATGGATGTATGTCATTTATTGCTAGGCAGACCATGGCAATATGACAGAAACGTAGTTCATGATGGGAAGATGAATACGTATACCCTGGAGAAGAATGGGAGAACACATATGTTACTTCCGATAAAAGATAAGGAGGTGAAACCGGAAGTGAACAACAGGGTACTTCTCATGAGCAGGAAGGAACTTCTGGCGGAAGTAAAGAAGAAGGAAGATCCACAGTTCTTTGTGGTCAGGAAACCAAGGATTGTTTTGACCAGCACAAGAGTGGATGACTTGCCGGAAGAAATTCAGGAACTGCTGGAAGAGTTCGTTGACATTGTGGTAGACGAATTACCTCATTCATTTCCACTGAGGAGGAGTGTGAGTCATCATATAGACCTCATACCAGGAGCTAGTTTACCAAACAAAGTTGCGTACAGGTTGACGCCGCAGGAAAATGAAGAAGTCAAAAGGCAGGTGCAGGAACTATTGGATAAAGGGTTGATCAGGGAATGGAGGTTGGAGAATGTGCACTAATTCCAGAGCCATTAACAAGATAACCATCAGGTACAAGTTTCCATTACCACGGATGGATGACTTGCTAGACTGTTTAAGTGGAGCCAATTTTTTTTCAAAGGTAGATTTGAAAAGTGGATACCATCATATTTGCATGAGGAAAGGCGATGAATGGAAGACAACCTTCAAAACCAACGAAGGGTTGTATGAGTGGCTAGTCATGCCGTTTGGCTTGACGAATGCACCGAGTACCTTCATGAGATTGATGAATGAGGTGTTGAAGGAATTCATTGGTAAGTTTGTCATTGTTTATCTAGATGACATATTAATTTTCAGTAAAACAAAAGGAGAACATCTAAAGCATTTAGCTGCAGTAATGAAGAAGCTACAGTAGGAGAAGTTGTTGATCAACATGAGGAAATATTCATTTATGAAGACAGAACTCATTTACTTGGGATTTGTCATATCAGTGAATGAATTAAAGATGGATCCAAGTAAAGTGGAGGTAATTAAAAATTGGCCATCACCGAGAAATGTTTTCGAGGTGAGAAGTTTTCATGGACTAGTTAGTTTCTACCGAAAATTCATCAGGAATTTCAGTGGGATTAGTGCAGCAATGATGGACACGGTCAAGAAAAGACATAAATCTTTTCCTTGGACTGAAGAGGCAGAGAAGAGCTTCAATATGTTGAAGCGGAAGATCACAGAACAACCGGTTTTGGTGTTGTTGGATTTTAAAAAGACATTTCAGGTGAAATGTGATGCAAGTGGCTTTGCCGTAGGAGCGGTCTTGAGCCAGGAGGACAAACCAATTGCATATTTCAGTGAGAAGATGGATGAGGCAAAAGTAAAGTACTCCACGCATGACTAAGAGTTTTATGCTATCGTAGAGGCGTTGAAGAAGTGGAGGCATTACTTGATCACGAAAGATTTTTTTTTGTATAGTGATAACCATGCATTGCAGTTTGTGACTCAACAGGAGAAGTTGAATCAGAAACATGCTAAATGGGTAGAGTATATGCAGAATTTTACATTTGTAATTAAACACATTTCAGGTACTACTAACAAAGTGGCTAATGCTTTGAGCAGGAAGTGTTTGTTGCTGCAGGAATTCCGAGTCAAAACATTGGGTTTTGAAAATCTTAAGGACATGTATGCAGGTGATGTAGATTTTGCAGAGGTATATGAGGCAGCTGAGAATCCAGTTCTTAGAGACATAAGCCCATGGATAGATTATATGATCCAGGAAGGATTGTTCTTCAGAGGCAATCAACTGTGCATTCCAAATTTCTCCATGAGGGAGAATCTACTAAAAGAGAAGCACAGTGGTGGATTGGCAGGACATTTTGGCCACGACAAGACATTTGCAAAGCTAAGAGAAGCCTACTTTTGGCCAGGGATGCGGTCGGAAGTCAAGAAGTTTGTCGACAGATGTAGAATTTGCCAGCATTCAAAGGGCAGGAAGAAAAATGTGGGATTCTATCAACCATTACCCATACCCGAGAGACCGTGGGATGAAATCAGCATGGATTTCATATTGGGATTGCCTAGGATGCAAAGATGACATGATTCGATCTTTGTGGTGGTTGACCGGTTTTCCAAAATGGCACATTTTATCCCATGCCAGAAGACCAGCGATGTGACTCATATCGCGAATTTGTTTTTTAAGGAGGTCGTTAGACTTCATGGGTTACCCAGAAGAATAGTATCGGACAGGGATACGAAATTCATTGGACATTTCTGGAGGACACTATGGAAGAATATGGGGACTAATTTGATGTTTAGTTCTTCCTATCATCCACAGAAGGATGGGAAAACAGAGGTGGTAAATAGAAGTCTAGGAGATTTATTAAGAAGCTTGGTGACAGAACACCATAGCAGCTGGGACAATGTGTTGCCACAGGCAGAGTTTGCATACAATGACTCAGTGAATAGGAGCACAGGCAAAAGTCCATTTGAGATTGTATACGGTAGGCAGCCAAGAGGAGTTTCTGAACTGAGGGATTCAGAGCAGATAATGACTAAGAGCGCAAGCGCTGAAGAATTCGCAGAGGCAATGAAGGAACTTCACAGCAGGGTGAAGGAGCGATTGCTGGAATCAAACCAAGAATATAAGCGTAGAGAGAATCAGCATCGGAGACAACTTCAGTTCGAAGTTGGTGATCTAGTTCTGGCACATCTGAGGAAGGAAAGGTTTCCAAGGGGAACATACAACAAGCTGAAAATGAAGAAAATTGGACCATGCAGAGTCCTAAATAAATTGGGTGAAAATGCTTATGAAATTGAGTTGTCGGATGAGATCGGAATATCTCCGACGTTCAATGTCTCAGACTTATATCCATATAAGGCTGAGGAAGCAGGAGATGGAAGTGATGAACAGCTAGGGGTCCAGTGGCAGAAGCAGATGTTGATTGCAGAGAAGCCACAGATGGAGTGTATACTTGACAAAATAGTGAGCAAAAAGACCAAACGGAAGCAATACTTCGAGTATCTGGTGAAATGGAAGAACCATCCAGTGGAATATGCCAGCTGGGAAACTGAAGAAGAAATTCAAAAGCATGGACAGACCATGCAGGAGCTCATGGATAGGGGCCCATGAAAGTTTTCAAGCCGAGAAGTATGATGCAGGAGCATCGCCAACTCATCAAGCGAGTCAGTACATCAAGCGGAGATCAGCTGGATAAACAAACCCAAATTTTTGAAGTGCTTTGGGATTGTAGCGCAAGTCTTTAATGAACCCTTTATGAAGGCGCATTTGTATATTGTATTGGACCTTGAGCCTTTAAGCTCTCATCCTTTGGTAGATAGTCGACATTTAATAGATTTAATGCTGGTAGATAGGATTTTAAGTCTAGATTTGATAGTTTAGAGTCCGAGAGGGAAAACGGATATAGAAACCCTCATTGTACATTGTAACATTATTGAGAGAATTCAGGAGAGGAGAAGAGAAAACCAGAGAATATTGTATGAAGAACACCGATGTACAGGCATTTGAATTAATGGAAGAAAGCTCTAATTCAAACTCATGGTTGGTGTTTTTTTCTCTGTGTATTGATGTTGTGCTCATGAATGTTTTCTTTCTTGTTATGCATTTTCTTTATATATGTTGTGCATGTGATTTCATGTTTCAAACTGAAGTCTGAAAGGGAGAGGGAGTGAGGTTCAAATGTTTCTCTATCTGAGCTGGGAGATTCCTACAAGGTGTGCAGTTGAATTCATCCGCAGGAGTGCGTTGATGAAGGTTCAGTAGTTTAACTTTTGTTCTCATTCACCTGAAAGTGGAAGTAGGTTGTTGAAGATGTGCAAGGAGTGCGCAGGCTGAAGAAGAAGTCTCAGTTGTAAATCTGAGCAAAGGAGATCGAAGACTGTTGTTGCAGGAGTGCGCAGAGTCAAGATAACTTCAACACTTAGACGTGATTGAATATTTTCCGCAAGGAGTGTGTGCAAGGGTTTCGTTCTTCTAAAGACTGAAGTTGTGAAAAGCTCAGGAGAAATAGACCTTTGAATTTACTGAAGGTTAAGTGTAAGGAATTTTTTGTCAGAAGTCAGAGAGAAGAGTCACAGGTTGGTGAAGCGGCGAAGGAATCTTGTGGAGAGATACCCTTTTCCATTTCGTGGTTTAACCAAGGAAGAATGGACGGTCGAAATCTTCTAGAGAGATTTCGCGAAGTTCCGAGGATCGTTAGATCTTGCAGAGGTGCAAGGAGGTTACGGAGAGAAGATTCCAAAGAGGTTGAAGCTCAAAAGAGGCAGATCCATCGATTCAGAGTCACAAAAGTCGAAGGATCTACACGTGGTATCATGTATCGGGGACTCGGGAGTTGAAGCCCCAAAAGTTGTGGAGCAAGAATAGCGATATCGCGAGACGCGATATCCCTACAAGATCAGAGTCGTTCGTTGAGAAGGACGCGTGCAAGGAGATTCTCATCTCGGAGACTCGGACATTGGAGGACCGAAAGAGAAGTCCTTTAGCTTCGTGAGTGGCGAAGTGGCGAGAATATCGTAGCCGTTCTTCTGAAGAGGATAGGTGGTGAGAGATCGAGAGATATTGTGAACTCAAAAGTTCGCAAGGTGAAAGTCCAAACATTAGGCACTCCAAGTCGCGAGGTCGCGAGTAGTGGGAGAAGGACAGCCGTTGGATCCGAATCAGAGGAGAACTGTTGGATCCGCACATGGGATCGTGTCTCGGGACCTCACAAGAAAAGGTTCGAGAGTTTGGGTGCGGGAATCACGAGGTTGCGAGAAGGCGATATCCTGACAGCTAGAGAGCAGTGTGGGCCATAGCGGAGCATGAGTGGAATAAAGGTGGCATGAAGCCCTCGGGATCTCGCTGTGAGAAGTCCCAAGGTATTTGCATTAGGAGTTGCGAAGTGTCGAGGAGCCAAGGTTCATGTGGACGCTTGGCGGAGCATAAGGTGGGACCGCGTGGCCGACGGGTGGACACACGTCGCTTGGAGATAGGAGTCAACACTCCGTTGAAATCTCTCATCTCGGGGACTCGCAGAATAGGAGGGTGAAAGTTCGACGGTTCAACCTACGAGGTTGCGAGGTTGCGAGGCTGCGAGAGGTGCTAACCTTTAAACCTAGCCCATGGTTGCATGTGGAAGGAGCTATACCCATATCGCCAGATCGGGTATCGCAAGATCTGAAAGGAAGAGTTGGGGTTTTGAATTACGAACTCGCGAGATAGCGAGGTTTGACTGACCTCGGAGAAAGATTGTTGTGGGTGAAGATTTCTCGATAGGGAAATAGAAGAACCTTTGAGTTCTTTGGGCAGAGAAGGAGAAGGTCCTGTGAGAGCGGACGTGCCTGGGTGGTGCGTTGGAGTCACAGACCACAATCAACTTGAAGACCAGGAATATGACATCTGAGTCAAGAGAATATAGGGTCATCGCGCCATTAGACCCATCAAATGGGAAGAGTTTTGTAGAACCTACTTGCTTGGACTTAGAGGAAATCAACCAGTTGTACAGAACAACGATGTGCGATGAGGATTATGTAAACCCAACTGCAGATGGAATACTTAGTTGGTGGAGCATTACTTCATGTGCAACAGACTCAAACACCGGTTTAGAGAACTGGCAATAAAGGCTACACGAAGTGTCCACGAATAAATGATTTGGAAACATTCTTGGCACATATGTCCAACATATGAGAGGAAGACAAGAGGTCCAAGAGTGGGAAGAGAAGGTAGAAATCCTATCCATATTAATGTCAGTGTGGAACCCATAAACCCATGTACGACTAATACACCAAAGAGAACACCACCATTTATACAACCGAAGTTTGGAAGAAGTCCAACAACAAGCAGTACATCTACAAAAGGAGAAACAACTGGAGGACCTAGTTTAGGAAGCACTAGTCAAGTATCTACACCACGCGAAGGTAGTAGTTCAACGTTCAGAATGGAAGGACATGATCCCACCATCAGGTTACCATAATTTCAAGGAGAAGCAATAGAAGACCCTAAGAAACACTTGTTCATTTGTGCAAATATCTGGGAAGCAAAGCCGATCACTGATGAAGATACCAAACTTGTGTAGTTAGTTATTACGCTAAGAGAATGCGCACTAGACGGGTACATGAGTCTCGATGAAAAAAGTGCACCAGGGATGACAAGGACACTGACAGACATTAAGAAGTTACTGATAAATGAGTTCCAAAAGCCGATCTCAGAGGATCAATACATGAATGAGATGATAGAAATATGACTGAACCCAAGAGAATATGTATGGGAGATCTACCATAGATTCAAGCGATTGAAGGGTAAATTGAAATACCTCATGATCGATATGCAACATCGACATTTCTTTGTTAATTCACTGCTCCCACACTTAAAATACCCATTGCGACAAAAAAAGTTTCAAACGCAAGTAGAGGCTCTGCAGGTAGCGCTGCAACTGGAAGAAAACCAGTATCAACAGACGGATCTAGCTATTGAAGAATTAAAGGAGGATTTGAAGAAATTACCATTCCAACTCAACCAGAATAAGAATAAGGATAAACGGGAAGTCATTTGGTGTACTACATGCAGGACAGAAGGACACCACAAGAATGAATACCCAACATTTGTGTAGTATATGGAAGCAGGAATGCCAAACCCATTACCAACAGGAGGACCATGGTGTGAAGTATGAAAGAAACTAGGTCACGACCCATATCACTGCTCAATGATGCAGAAATACTAGATAGTCCCAAAGAGTTGATATTGCACCTTTTGCAAGTCAGTAGGCCATGACGAAAAATATTGTAGAGCTATGGAGTTGATGCGAGAAAGGACATAAGATGCACATAGAGTACAGGACTAAATGATGAATGGGAAAGTTGTACCATAGTTTAATCAAGTTCCAACTCCATACAACACTGCGCAACATCAGTATAATACTACACAACAACCATATAATAACGCACAACCGCAGTACAACATGGAACAACCTCAGTACAATACCACGTAGTATAATCAGGTGCCTCAATATAATGCACCGAGAGGAGATCGAGAAGGTTACAGAGGTAGAGGACGAGTGAGAAGATGTTTTGGATGGGGTAGAGGACCAGTGGTAGGTCACAATTGTCAACAACCAGGACATTATGCAAGAGAATGTCCACTTCCACCAGCAAATTGCATGTATTTTCATGCATCAGACCATGATACAGAGGAATGTTCGAAACTACTAGTAAAGATTCAGGAAAAGAGAAACTAGAACAACTAGAATGTTCAGTGGATCTCAACCAAAGGAAGGGATGAAGAACTAAATATCAACATAGTTACTCATGGATGAGATAAAACAGGAAACGACGTAGTGCGATAAGAGCTAGCACCAAATCAATGGGTGAATAAGAACGTCGAACCAAGGAAGAAGTTCGACACACAAAAGGAGAAGGAGATATTTAAGGAAGCTAGAAAAGAATTCCAAATTGCAACAACTTCAACTGTGCAACAAAGTAAGGAAGCACCAGAATACAAAATGTCTCCATTATTGGATCATACCAAAGAAATACATTCCATGGGACAAGTAAGTACAATCAAAGGATTTTTGAAATCATGTGTAAAGGTATTAAATGATCCATCATCTGTGAAAATATTGAAAAACATACTAGAAAAATGTAGTATGGAGACAAAAGGAAAACTAGAACAAAAAATAGTCAATCACCTGCATACTGGGGGAAGAACAAGTAGGGAGTCCAGACTAAATGCAAACATTAGAGACTTCAACATGGGAGACATCATAATAGATTTGGGATCTGAGGTCAATTTATTACCAAATAAGACATGGCAATGCATGGGAGAGCCTACATTAGGATACTCACAAGTTCAACTAAAACTAGAAAACCAACACAAAGTATTACCAATCGGTAGACTTAAAGGAGTAACAGTAGACTTGGGCGGGGTACGTACTAAAGTAGATTTTGAAGTCATTTAAATAGTGGATAAACTGACACCATACCCAACGTTTCTTGGTTTGGACTGGGCGTTTGAAAACTAGGCCATAATCAACTTGAAGACCAGAAAGATGACATTTAAGTTAAGAGAATACAGGGTCATCGCGCCATTAGACCCATCAAAGGGGGAGAGGTTTGTAGAACCTACTTGTTTGGACTTAGAGGAAATTGACTAGTTGTACTGAACAACTGTGTGCATTGAGGATTATGTAAACCCAACTGCAGATAGAATACTTAGTTGGTGGAGCATTACTTCATGTGCAACAGACTCAAACACCAGTTTAGAGAACTGGCAATAAAGTCTACATGAAGTGTCCACGAAAAAATGATTTGGAAACATTCTTGGCATAGTATGAAGATGATTTTTTATAGAATCATAAACTTTTATCACTTGATATAGTACTCAAGGCCACACCTGCAATTTGGTGGGGTGCACACAAAGAGACAATCACAGATTGGTACCAATGTAAGAGGTTATTGCACATAAGGTTCGACGTAGAACAAACAAACAACAAGAAGAAGAAGTTTGATGGACAAGGGGCACCAGTGGAACACTTGGAGGAGTGTAGAAAACTGTGGAAAATGACACCCCCAGAGGAATGGCCTCATCATTTTATACACACCTTGGAGGGCATACCAGCGAACTGGTATATAGACCATGAATCGCGTAAAGGAACTATGACTTGGACGGCATTGCAACAAAATTTTCTAGACACTTTCTCATTCGAGCATGAGTACCCCAACATAGACACTGCTCTTAAACAGATAAGAGGAGTGATATTCATCAAAGAACTAGAAGTATCACTTATTACAAAAGAACAACAGTGGAACAAACGGATAGTTAAGGAATTGTTGTCATGTTACCATGTGCAAGAGGAAGCACCAGATGAAGACGATCAATGCGATATTCAGATTGAAGAAGCAGAAGGAGAAAGAGAAGTAGAAGGACCACCTGTCGAATCACAATTTATTGTCCCACCGATCAAGGTAAATAAATTCAACATTGGGACAGACGAGAATCCCAGGATGGCTAACATTGGATACTACTGGGATGAACAAACAGTAGAAATCAAAACAGATTTATTGCGTGAGTATAGCGACTTGTTTCCCACAACATTTACAGAGATGAAAGGTATAGCAGGAGAGCTAGGAGAAATGAAGATACCAGTCTGAACTAAAACGAGATCAATCAGATAGCGACCATATAGATTGAATCTGATATATAAGAAGAAAGTCAAAGCTCATATCGACAGGATGCTCGAAGCTGGAATCATAGAACCAGTCAAAGAATCAGAATGGATAAGCCCGATGGTAGTGCAGGATAAGAAGCAAGGAGGGATTAGGATATGCATCGACTTGAGGAAGTTGAACGATGCATGCCTACATGACCCATTCCCCACACCTTTCACGGATGAAGTGTTAGAGAATGTAGGAGGACATGAATCTTACTCATTTACTGATGGATTCCAATTTCTCAGGCTACCATTAGATCAAGATAACATAGGAAGACTTATACAAGACCACATTTGTGACAAAATTGGGATCCTACCAATACACAGTCATGTCATTTGGACTGAAGAATGCACCAACAATATTTTCCAAAGTAGTCATTGCTACATTTAAGAAATCCATCCACCAGTTTCTCGACGTATACCTGGATGATTGGACAATCTATAGTTTGTTGAAAGAACATGTAGAAGTCTTACGACTGATGTTGGAAAGATGTAGACAGTACCAAATATCACTAAACATAAATAAATTCATATTCGAAACACCGTTTGGGATACTATTGGGCCATATAGTATGGAAACAAGGTTTACTCGTAGATCCTGCAAAGATCGCAGTAATTGTTAGCTTACCAACACCAAAAACAGTCTGTCATCTAAGAGCGACATTGGGACACACATGATACTACAAGAAGTTTATCAAAGGGTATGCATAGATTAATGCACCAATGGAAAAGTTGTTAAGAAAGGATACAAAGTTTCAGTGGAACAACGAGTGCCAACACGGTCTAGATACCCTGAAGGAAAAAATGGGCACCGCGCTGATACTAGTATTTCCAAACTGGGAGAAGAAATTCCACATCCATGTAGATGCATCAGCCATAGCACTTGGATCTATATTGGTGTAGCCAGGAGAGGGGGATTTGGATCACCCCATCGCCTTTACGAGCGGAAATCTATCGTAATCGGAACAAAACTGCAACACTACAGAGTGCGAAGGCCTAGCTATGTTCTACGCACTACAAAAATTCAAACATTATTTACTAGGGAAACACTTTAAGATGTTCACATATCACTCAACCCTGAAATACCTAGTCAACAAGCCAATGTTGGGGGGGAGAATCTTTCGATGGTTACTACTGTTTCAAGAATTTGACTTTGAAGTGATTGTCAAGATAGGAAAACTGAACGCATGACCTAACCACCTGTCAAGGGTCACGAACGGGGAAGAACCTACGAATTTAGAAGACAATTTTCCATATGCGCAAATATTTTTAGTCCAGATCACTGACGATTAATTTGTAGATATCATTCAGTACTTGAGCATAGGTACTGCGCTGCAAGAATATAACACCATGCAGAAGAAAAACCTAGTATTCTTCAATTCCGACTATCAACTGATTGCAGGACACTTATACAAAATGGGCATAGATAACATCTTGTGAAGGTACGTGTTAGAGCATGAAATAACAAGAGTCTTAGAAGAATCCCATGAGGGAATAGTAGGAGGGAATTATGCAGGAAAATCTACCACGCATAAGGTATTGTGCGCAGTACTATGGTGGCCGACCATAAGCCAAGACTCGAAGGAGTACTATCAGAAATTTGATGTCTATCAAAGGATAGGTAAACCCAATAGAAGGGATGAGATGCCATTACGACCACGAGTTACATTCCAAGCATTCGATAAGTGGGTAATAGATTTTTTGGGACCAATCAACCCACCGGCAAAAAGAATAGGAACAAGGTACATCATCACCGTGACAGAGTACCTAACAAGATGGGTGGAAGTCGCACCAGTGAAAGATTGCAGCGCAGAAACAACAACACACTTATTGTTTGAACAAGTAATCACTAGATTTGGACGCCAAAGAGTTTTGATGAGCGACCAAGGCATGCACTTTATAAACAATAGCATCAACACTATGACTGAAGAGTTTGAAGTCCATCATCAGAAGAGAACACCATATCACCCATGGGCAAATGGCACAGTGGAAGCATTCAACAAAATCCTAGAGAACATGTTGGCAAAGATCTTTAACGTTAATAGGGACGACTGGGACCTCAAAGTACCAGTAGTATTATGGGCCTACAAGACTACATCCAAAGAGTTGACAGGGCACATGCCATTTAAAATGGTCTATGGCCAAGAAGCAGTAGTACCACTAGAATTCTTAGTACCAATCTTGCGCGTAGCAGCCATCACACGCATGACAGAGCGAGGCACAATACAGGAGAGACTGAACTAGCTAATGACCATGGAGGAAGATTGAATCTTAGCAGGATTCCACCAACAAGTTCAGAAAGAAAGGGACAAATCTTGGCATGATAGACACATCAAGAAGAAAACTTTCAAGGAAGGCAATTTAGTAGTGATGTATGACATCAAATCGTTTCAGCACCCAGGCAATCTCAATATGCATTGGTTAGGACCATACGAAGTAAAATCAGTCATAGATGGAAGAGCTATACATTTGAAAGACTTATCAGTCGCAGAACATAGAGGGATGATCAGTGGGACCCAACTGAAGTTGTACAAGGACAATAACCACCCACCGTGCAGTTAAAAAAATAAAATGTGTGTTAAATAGTACAAATAGAGGCAAAGTGCGTCGAAAGATCACGCACACTTAGGAATACAAACTTGGTGAGGAGAAGGACAACGACCATGAACAAAGGAAAACAAGCAAGAAACAAAAAGAAAACAAAAGTAGTATGAAAATACAGATTCAGGTAGAATTAAACGACAGAAAGGATTGATGGGATGCCACATTAATCACACCAACTGGAGATGACAAGGCAAAGTAATGGAAAGTATGAAAGATCGTAGGTGCATTGAATCCCCAATTAAGAAAGCTTCCTGGACAAGCTTCATGGGATACCCATACAACACACGGATGTGGGAACAAAGAGTCCATTTGCAAAAGGAGAGGAGACAAAGAGAGATAGAGGTTAACGAGCACTGATTCATGTTCATAGAGGTCATAGAGACCATCCAAACTCAACAAAAGTTCAACAGTCACCTCCATGGCACCATCAAAGCAAGCAGAAGCAAGCCAGAGTACCAGACCAACCAAAGTTAAAACCAGGTCACGGGTATAGTTGGAAGAAAGTGAACAACAACCATCATAAATCGCCAATGTCAACGAAATCCCATCTCCAGACAAAACACTAGTGAACCCTACACCTATAGTGGAAGAAAACCAACAGCCAACACCGGAGGGCACGAACATAAATAGACTGATAGAGGTATAGGAGCAGTAGAACCTGGATGTAGAAACTCTGAAGGAGGTGCAAACAAAGAACATTGATGAAGCTCTGAAATTCAATGGAACTGTGACAAATCAGGAAGTAACAATTGATCCAGATGGGTCGCAAACCACCGTGTCATATTACCCACCTAAAGGAATAGTATAGGACATCACAAGTTGTCCAGAAGGGTATTCTGAAGCACAAACAACAGTTGTTGGAACTTCAATCCAACCACCACCGAAGAAAGACAAGAAGAAGGTACCAAGGTCACCTCGCAGGCACCCTGTCGCAACAATCATTCTACCATGTATACCAGATGGGATACGAGTAGGATCAGATTTGTTGGGTCATATTGACAAGCTAAAATACTCGAACCATGATGTAACAGACATAGACAAGTTTCCGGAATTTTCAAAGAGAGTGTACATGGAGACGGTAGGCGTAAATTCAGTTGGGGAACCAATGGATCAGCCACTTCGTTGGGCAACATGGTTGGAGAAAACAAGAATATTAGGTTTGTTGGATCTACCACATTTTGGCAAATATCAGTACGCAGGTGTGTGTGGCAAACAACTGTTAGTAGTCACACATGGTGGATACATCTGATTGGACAAGCTTGTCTCAATAGACGTAGAGATTATTGCAAAAATAACAAGATTTCCATCCCGGGGCATGGATCCAGTGCATTTTCTAGACGAAAAAACCAAGGGGAAAGCCCTAGCAGAAGAAATGAAGAAGTATGACACTGACAAGGGGACACGAGGAATTATTCTTAAGAGGATCAACAATGTCGCCACACAAATGGACACAAAAATATTATCCTGTAAGCTGCTGAGAAAATGTCGTAGAGAGGAAGTTCCAGTTGGGGTCGTCACAGTTGCAGCCCAATGTGTCGAGGGCACCACAGTGAGCTGGGCACCCTATCTCTTGAACTTATTCCTGGATGTGCAGGATCTAGGAACATAGTTTCACTATTCATGGCTAATCATGTTAATAGCCTTTATGGGATGGAGAGAACCAAGGTATGTAACCTTTTGTACTAGACCCAAGCCAAACCAGGGAGCGAGATATCTATTGCTGAAAGCCATGTCAGATGATAAGAACAAAAGGATGAATGGGTCCATATTTGAAGGAAACCTACGTGACCTATAGGAATCCATCTCCAACATGTGGAGGATCACACCACAGGTTGTCGTGCGGTATTGGGACAACTCCAACTTCAAGGCCACATGCCACACAATGTGGATACAAGCGTGGAAGGATCTCGATAAATAGTGGCTACAAATGTGCTATTGTATCACAGAGGGTGGCATCGACATGGTAATCATCATAAGAAGAGGCAGGGCAGGGAGAAACACAACCCTAGGAAATCCAAGTTCCCAAGAAAGAAAGGATGGGCCAGACA
This sequence comes from Picea sitchensis, assembly GCA_010110895.2. Classification (NCBI taxonomy): domain Eukaryota; kingdom Viridiplantae; phylum Streptophyta; class Pinopsida; order Pinales; family Pinaceae; genus Picea; species Picea sitchensis. The sequence goes on from SNQJ01S0034776.1 coordinate 59,305, forward strand.
AAAACAACATAGACAAATGAAGTCACAGTGAAGATGGGGACCCAGAAGTGGAAAAAGGAGAATACACAGTCAGCCAAAGAACAACAGAAATAGGTTGAGGCAATGCAGGGGACTGCCCGAAGTCCCAACCCACAGGAACTAGATGGGAATAAGAGGCCAGCTATACAGATAGGAGGAGTGTGAAAGGAAACAAAGGCCCAAAGAACACCACCAGAATATATGATCACGGACGACGATGGAGAAATGATAGCCCGAATGGTCCAGGATTGTCTAGATGAGGACTTTGAACATGTTGCGCACCACAGGGTTAGGATTCAAGAGGAGTTGGAAGACATTTGACAGTTCCTCAAACGAATTGAGGAAGTAGACACAGCATGCAGCAGCAGGGGAACATGGCCATCAACACCGCAAAGAGAGGAAATATTGGAAGAAGGAGAGCGAGATCCATTCCATACAATACTATATCCAAACACAACATTCCACATCACGCCCAGTATGTTGCGCATGGATGAGATTGTGGGGCAGACACCCCTAAAAGACTTAGCTCAAATCAATCTAGTGTTAACACAGATGCCATCCAAGGCACTACACAATTTGTAGGTTAGTGTAAACCACAAGGTATAGTCTCACGCATGTAAAAACTAAGTCGAATTGTATCAAGCAACAGAGAAGTGAGATGTGCTAGAAATAATCTATGAGCAGGCTAAGTTTGATACCCAAGAGGAAAAGGAGTGCAGGAAAGGATTGGAGCAGAAAGTGGCAGGAACTTATGAGAAGATTCCAAAGTTCGTGCAGGGGGAGAAAATCATAGTAGTAGAACAGATTGATTAGATTGTGCAGGCAATTGATCAATACCAGAAGGAGATTGAGAATCTCCTAGAACATCTCACACCCAATAATCCACCAGCAATGAAGGAGCAAAGGAAGAAGGAAGAAGTAGCACAGCTGCAGGAGATAGACCAACAGGTCAGCACAGGAGCCGACTTTTTTTATCAAGCAACACAACTTTGGACAAAGTTAGAGGAGGATCAATAGGTCCAAATTTGGGATAAGTAAGAAGAAAGGATCAACGCAACGATCCAAGACCTCAAGCAGAGGCAGAAGACAATGGCTATCATAGAGTGTGTCAAAGGGGTGCAGAACATGAAGAAACTACAGGCAGAACTCACCACTGTGCAAACACAAAAACAAGAGCGATGAGCTCAAATGGAACCATTGAAAGAGTAGGTAGCAGAAGTCTTGGCACAAAAAGAGGAAGCCAAGGCATTGATAGCATAGACTCAAGAAAAATGCACAGAATTGGTCAATGACAAAGTTGCAGTCCAGATAGTGGTCACACTCAAGGAGAAGACTATGCAAGTGCAGACACACGCAACAGAGCTCAAGGAAAAATTCCAGGCGACACAAAGGATATCGATGAAGCACACAAAGGTTAGGTGGCTCAAGACGAGCCACATGTCAGTGTTGGGGGCCTGTTGGATGCAGGATGAAGAGGAAAAGTAAGGCATTTTTTGGAAAGAAGGTGTGCACAAGGAAAGCGACAGCTGGAAGGAAGCACAACACGCACACATTCAAGAAAGCGTGCACAAGGAAAGCGACGGCTGGAAGAAAGCATAGCACACATGCATGCAGGGAAGACCTAACGATGGTAGGGTTAGGGTTTTGGTAATGTATTGTAAATAGCTGAAGAGACAGAAATGTATAAATATAGATACTTAGTTATTGTAAGGGTTTCATACATATACTTAGGTATCGTTGGGTTTTTAGTTATCAAAAAGACTAGTCGTTGTTATAGCGAGAAGTATTGTAGCGAGCTGATATGTAATGTTTTGATATATGATCTATTTTTTATAAGTTGTTGAGCTGGAGAGGACGAAGGAGGGTAGATATTGAGGGTTAGATCGTAGGCTGGGGAGCCTAGTGAGATCTAGTCCACCTCATATAGATCTTAACCAACTGTGAAGGATTGTAAAGCGTGTGATGCTATAGATGCATAAATACTATAATAAAAGAGTTGAGAGACAAATCTTTGTGGACGTAGCTCAGAAGGGGGTGAACCACGGTAACATCTGTGTTATGTGATGAATGCATTCATATCTTTATTGTCTTTAGTTGTTATTGCTATTCTTAATGAATGAGTTGTTGTTATATTCCTTCTTATTCGTTAATAACAGTACATTGTGTTTACTAGTTATAATAATGGTTCAATATACAATTCTCATATCTCACACTCAATCCTAGGTTGTAAACACCTGAGTCTTACAACCACCCATTAAAGCTATCTCGGGTGAGATTGCGCAGCGCATTCTGTGTGTTGTGTTGCCTTCTAGTTTATCGGGAGGGATGATGTTTTTAGAGGCTTTGTTGTAAACCTGAACAGACATGAACCCTGCGTCAATACAAAATCAAACATTATAGAATAGTAACCAACAAGCCTAGGATTCAGTGTGAGATATGAGATCTATATATTGAACCATTATTATAACTAGTAAACGCAATGTATTGTTATTAACGAATAAGTAGGAATATAACAACAACTCATTCATTAAGCACAAAAATAACAACTAAAGACAATAAATATATGCATGCATTCATCAAATAACACAGATTTTACCGTGGTTCAACCCTCCTGGGATATGTCCACAAAGATTTGGCTCTCAGCTCTTTTATTATAGTATTTCTACATAATAGGTTCAGAAATAGGGGAAATAGTAACAACAGTAGATGGATTCAAAATTTGTTGATAACTCTCTATAGTCTTGGGTTCCAGGAAGAGAATAGAATGACGATTCCCATAATCCCATGGGGCATCTTCCATAGAAATGATTTTCATGATCATTTCATCGGTGTGAAAAATTATGTGAAATGGATGTGGAGATGTATCTAAGAGAGAATAAGGAGAAGGAGTTGTTGATTGAATAGCTTGATAATCCAATTCTACTGGACTTAAAGGCATTCTATCTCTGCAATGAAGATAGTCGTCAAAGATAGGTACCATCCAAGGGTCATAAGACTCAGGGATTTCACCTATAGTGGTTGATATCATGTTAATTGAGGCGACAAAAGGAGTAGGTATATCGAGTGGTGGAATGGGGAGCATACCCATTAACTATGAATCCTTTAAGAGACCCACAATGACATTCTCATAACCGTGAGGTGTTTTCTCAATGAAAGGTACATTACTAGTATGAGAATCGGAATTAAAGAAGGCAAGTTGATCGACAATAAAAACTTTCCCTTGGTGAGGGAAACGTATCATACGAAAAAGAGTAGAAACAACTGTGCACATGGAATCAATCCAACTACAACCAAATAGAAGTTTATAATCGAGAGGTGCATCAAAGACCTCAACCTCAATAGTAATCGCTTTTCCTTCTAATGTAATAGATAACAAAGGAAGAACACCATAAGGTTTAAATCATGTACCATTAAATGCTTTTAGAGTATTGTGTGACTCGGTAAGGGAAGGAGAGCCAATGGATTTCCAACAAGTGATGGACATGATGCAAGTCGAAGCTCCTTCATCAATAATGGTTCGACAAATATTCTTATTTTCCATAATAACTTATATCTGAAACTCTAATTGAGGAGGAAGGCTTGGAATATGATCTTCCAAGTCAAATATTTTCAAGTTCATATCAATAGGATCAATTCCACCAATATCCTTTAATAGTTCCTTCCGTTACATAGGACAACTTTGAAGGACTTCAAGAGTCGACATAGCAGAAGGTGTTTGTGCAATATCTTCTACAATACTGTAGTTTTGAGAAACACGTGTGTGACGTTTAAACGATGAATTATGAACAACGCCCTTAGGAGGAGGACGAAGAACTATATCTAGACTTGGTCGTTCGATATGAAGAGGACCGTTGGGAGGTGAAGTTGATAGAGGAGGTTGAACCAATGGATGTGGTGAATCATCAACTTTCTCTTTCGAAGGAGAATAATCTTTTCCTCGAGTAGCGACTACAACTTTGTTCTTCTTGGAGTCACTAGTACACATAAGTACATAAGGTGTGGTAGAGGGAGAAGGTTGGTCTTGAATGACCAATTGGGCATGTTGCTGAGAAGGAAAAGTTTGTGAAAAAACAACAGGTGTAGAAGGTGTCCTGATTCCTTGTAGGAACTTAGTAACCTCAGCACGTCATGGACAATCTTTTATATAATGATCGTCACCATAGATAAAACAAGGATAACAAGGTTTTCTCTTTTCTTTGTCATTAACAGGCTGAGTCTTAGGTTTATCGAATTGTTGATTATCATTTTTGTCCTCCTTATTCTTTCCCTTCCCTTTCTTTTTATTTTGATTTTTACCGGTAGGTGTAGATTCAACTGAATTAACTTTAGAAGTTTTATCGGGAGAAGGAATATTTTGTACATTAGTAGTAGTAGACTTGGGATTGGAATGACTGGCTTGTTTAGACTGAGTCTCAGTGTGGAAAGTTCCAATCATGCCATAAACAACATGAAAAGTTATTGGATGTGTTAGGGTTGGATTTGTAGACGGGCGAGGAACATCAGGGATCAAGTCATATAGTGTTCCCGTTTGTGAATAAACGAGATACAAGTATTGATCATGACTAATATCCTACTCTTTAGTGACAACACCAACCATGGAAACATCACAGGATATAGGACTAATGAGTGACTTGGTAAACCATTTGGCCAATAGTTGATTAGGAAGGGAAACTTTGATTAAGTGCCTTCTCCTCCTCCACTCATGAATATGATCAAAAATGTGGGTGGATGAGGATTGTTTAAATGAACTCAAAATTTTGGTTCATGTCTCGTATCGGATTAGTAGCTAGTAATGCATTAAGAAATCCATAGCTAAGGTATTGAAGTCATTGAATAATACTTGTGGAAATTCAATATACCATTTCGTTGTTGAACCCGTCAGAGTTCGTTGAAAAAGACGTAACCTAATGGAGTCATCCATCAAGGAATTAGATAAACACCAAAGATGGAAAGTCATGACGTGATTATTTGAGTCTTCCCCTGATCGATCGTCAAACTTAGGAATTCTTTATGGTAACTTGGTAGGTATGAATGGCCAATAAGGAGAATGCAAGATAAGATCATTCAAAATCCTAGATAAATCTGGTAAATCCAAAGTATCAAGAAATGGCAGTTGTCTGTTCACTTGAGGAAACTGATAATTCTGAGGAGGTAGTCCCGCATGTATACCACTAGGACCATAAGTATTCTGTAGATAGTTATAGGGTCCTGTCAAATTAGGTGGTGGAGGGATTTGAGTCAAATATCTAGCTTGAGTTGGTTTAATGGGTAATCTTCCTTGGAAAGGAGCATTAGACTGAAAACATTGACCCTAAGTAGGATTCATAGAACTTGGATATGGTTTCCCAGGATTAGGGGGTACAAAAGAATTAACTTGAGGAGGTTTCCCCCCAAACGATTGTTGATTTAATTGGAAAGGACAATTCCAAGGCTGAGACTGTAATCCAGGGGTATACTACCCGTACACTAGGTTATGACCCCCAACTTGGGGTTTCCCCCCAACTTGGGGTTTCCCCCCAACTTGAGGTTGACCTCCAATAGGAATTTTAAAACCAGAAGCGACAAAATGACTTGTGCCTCCAATTTGATTGGAGCTACTTGGGCCAGGATGATTAGATCCTCTAGGTGAAGCTGGAGAAGGAATTTTATGCCCCCTAGAGAGAACCTAGGTAGGTGTAGGAACAAAACTACTAGCAGCATTATACCCAGGAGGAACAAAAATATTAGCCCCTTCGGATGGATTTTGGGCAGGATTAGTAATAGAAGTATTTAAGGCGTGATATCTAGGTGGAAGTGATGGATTTGGTCTAAGTGTAAGTGGTTTCCCAATAGGATCTTGAGTGATTACTGCACTTCCGGTATAAACAGGCGTAGCTTGTTGGACCATGGTAGAGCTAGCGAGCTAGAGAGGAATAATTGTATGAGAACCAACCAACAATTGGTCTGAGACTTTGACAATATTACTGGTCATGCCAATAAAATGATCCAAGGGTACTGTATAAGTAGTGGAAGTAACAGGCATATGTGATGACATAGGTTGATTAGAGGTCCTCTAACGTATATGACTCATTCCTAGTTTTTCAAAAATATCGTGTGTCGAAGAGGTTCTCCAAAGAGAACGAACAGGACCAAAAGAGATAGGATTAAAAGTTCCAACAGTATGAACCAGAGTTCTAAATGACTCACTCTGAAAGGGTGGATCATCTACACCAGACTCCATGTGAGGTCCAACAGGTATTCTAGTATAATCTTCAGCAACAACATCTCTTGATGAATTTATCTAGAGAAAACGTGGATCACGTACAACACTCAATAACAGATTTACAGGAAGTATGGATTCCTTCAATGGATTATAACTTCCAATTTCAAAGGCTACATCATTATTCACTGCTCCTTCAAGAGGACCCTCTAGTGAGTTATGAAGCAAATGTGTATATTCTTTCGGATCTTCCAGAGGTAGCCCTTGCATCCTACATGAATGATGAGGACCGATGTTGGCCGCACCAAATAAAGAATGAAAGAAATCTATGGCCAACTAGAGAAACAAACAACACTCACTAATAAAATCTAGATATTAGACATGCAAGAAAACATTCTTATTTCGAAGTCACTAGTTGGTGATGAAATCTAACGTCTTGAAATCAAGACAAGAAGGGGTTGGGATAAAGTAGGTGGAAACGTTACGTTGATGACCTACTTAATAGACTTATACCTTGGTGTAAGCTCCCACACATAATCGTGGGTATACCTTCCAAGGATCCTGAGTGAGTTTGGCCAACGTCGATTCCAGGTACTGTGAAGACTTTACCCTCCATAGTCACCTCATGTAAAGACTCAAAAGAGATAGGCCACTAAGGTTACCAATTACGACAATGATGCTTGGGGAAGTAGTCAACATTCTGATCCACGCACAAGGGAAGGGTATCTAATCCCGAAATCAACTCAAGAAGGTCCCCATAGGATTTTCTTCTCAAATGACCCCCAATAATATACGCAATCTCTACACTAAGACCAACAAAGAAAGGTGAGTAACTCTGTCGTCCCTTATGCGACCTCACGATTGAACCTTGTGTTAGAAGGGCTTCCCATGACAAAATGTAGCAAGTGGATTTGTACTCTCCCTATCACAAGATACTATTGTGTATTTTGATGCTTTGGAGAGTGTGCCTTACAACCTATTCCAAAGCGCTATCCTAGCTAATGTTGGTGTAGAAAATTTATAGAAAATAAAATTTGCTAATAGATTTTAAAATTACGTTGTATTTTAAAGGTTGTTGTTTACTCAAAAGGGAAACATAAATGAAACTGATGATGTATTTGACCTTGACCCAATAATATGTAAGAATAGGTGAAATGCGATCATTTCATTCGATGAACTTTAATTACAATAGGGAGAAGGTTTCTCTTTTCCATAATGCAAAAGCTACAAAGCACAATTTCTCAATCTTTGAATGATATGAATTCCAAACAATCAAAGATATAAACTTTTCCAATTTTCTCTTTTCAACCAATATATGAATGCAAAAATTTCTTACAAAGATTGTTAAAAAGAAGAATAAACTTCAGTTCTTTCCTTTTCAAATCAGAACAGAGATGTAATCCAAAAAATAAAGAATGGTATAAGAAGACTAGTGCACTATCAACACTATTCCCAAATCAAACTCACAATGAAAGAAAAAATGAAATGATAAGAAAACCTTTTGTCAAATGTAAAAAAAAATTGTTTCTTAATCAATGGAAATCCAGAAGTTAAAATCAATACAAATCTCAAAAGAAATCAAGAGTTTCTCATCAAACAAGCACCCAGGAACAAAGTCTTGAGATTATACCCTTGCGACAAGAAGTCAAAAAATAAAACTTGCAAAGATCATGAATAAGACTCTCAATCCTTGAAAATCAATCAAATCTAGGCTTAAAATATGTAAACCACTCATTCACCGATGCTAAAAGTTCATCCCAGGAAGTAAATACAAATCTGGGAAAAAGAAGGAAAATTAACTGTCACCCAACAATTCCTACAAGGATCGTTTCAAGCTCCAGAGGGGTACAGTGCGACGATCTAGGATCGTCGTAGGCTCTCAGCAAGGAACAGTGCGACATCATCACCTTGGTCTAGAAAATTAGAGTGCGACGACAAGGAATCATCACAAGCTGTAAATAGGACACAGTGCGATGATCTCTGAATAAAAAGAAAAATGAAAAAATTTATCAATGAACCTTCAGGACCAGGGAGTCAAGATGGATCACCCACAGAGTCAGAGAATGAGTTTGATCAAAATAAGGCAGGCTAAAAAAATTAAGAAGAAAAAAACCAAAGGAGGTCGTATCCCTAATATGGTCGCTAATTTTGTTATCATACAAATCGGTAAGTTCAAACAAAAACTAATCTCCCTAACTTCCACATGAATATGGAACAAAACAATATAGAATACAAACTTCACATTAGACTTCATTGTCATATAAACTAGTTCAGAGAGGGACAAGTGACATACCTTTTAAATGACGCTTGATCCTCGCTAGTGTCATCCTTGTCTCTCCATATTTGGATTTGCGGGATGGTGAACCTGTTTAAGAAGAACAAACCAAAAAAGAGAGAGAAGAAAGATATATATATCCCAATGAATTCTATGCATAAGATCAAGGAGTTATACAATAAAATCCAAGACACCTTTATAGGGAAGAAATGTATCGTTGCATTGTACTAAAATGGAAAGTGGAGAATAAAACCCATGCCTTGATGTTGCAAGATCCCTTTCAATGGATATTTTCTCCAACACACACACCTTTTCTCCAATGCCTTTGATGAAGAAAATCCATAATCTAACTTAGAGAGCTAAAGCAAAGCTATCTCAAGTATAATCTATAGCACAACTCTCCATGCATATGCAAACCTTAGCCTTTTCAATATTATCCTTTTCCATGAGAGATCCCTCTTTATATAGGGAAAAAGAGGGATGGATGAAGATATTCGGATGATCCCACTAAATCACAGAAGCGAGTAAGATCAAAACCGATCGGAGGCCACCTCATCTTCTAGAAGATTCCCTTCTAGAACATTCGTGAATTTTGACTTTTCCCTTTCTTAAGCATCATCGCACCATATGCACAGGTATCCTGCAATGACGCCGCAGTCCATCTTTGGTGCAGACTGTGATGATCAATCATCGTCACACCCCAAGCATAGAGTAGGATCTGATGATCTTCCTTGTCATAGCTTTTGAGGGAGGAAAAGAAAACCACTTTTCTCTTGGAGAAAGTCTCTTTTAATATTTTCAGGGAAAATGGAAGTGAGTTAAACACATGTCATCAGTTGATCAGTGGGATGACCAAAATAATGTGTAACAGTAGTTCGTCCAACTAGATCATTACGCACAATTTCCAGTGGTCTTGTCGTTGAATATTCTTTTGATTCAAACCTAGTTTTTTTTTGCTTTCCCTGTTGACAATGCTTGCATAAAGTGTTGGTTGGTTTCATGATCTAGGGCATTTCTATAAATGCTTCCTTTTTTTTTACTTTGAAAAGGTTATTAAAGTGAATGTGACTCATTCTTCTGTGCCATATCCAACTTTCATCTTCCTTTCCTAGACAACACTTTTCATTTCCAATTTCACTTAATACATATATGTTGCTTGAAGTTCTTCCAACTATTGCAATCAATTTTCCAGAACCTTCTTTTCTTTTCTCACACTTTTGTGAATCGAAAGTAATTTTATGACCTTGGTCACACATTTGAATTACACTTAGAAGATTATGTTTCATATCTTCTACTAGTAGAACATTTTCTACCTTGGTATTCTTGTTTCCAATTATGACTGTGTCTTCTCCAATGATTTTAGTTGAATCATCATTTCTTAAGGAGACCGATCCATCTCTTTAATTTCTTAATGTAAGAAACTTGTCTTTATCACATGTCATGTGTTTTGAACAGCCACTATCAACATACCAACCACGTTTCTTCTTCTTACCTTGTAGAGAAAGTGTGCATTCTTCATTTCTATATTGATTCTTCTTTCTTATCCATGTTGCTTCTGAGGTTCATGTCTATGACTGTTGTTGTTCTATTGTGGTTCTATAGGAGGGACTGTCATTCTACAATATTTGGCCATGTGTCCAAAGTTGTTTCACTTGTAGCATTCCACTTCAGTGCTCAATGATTCAAACATATTGTATCTTCTTCTCTGTGTTTCAATAGGCCTTCTTGGATAACCATTTTGTGTATGACTTTCAAAGTTGTTTATGTTCCTCCTATTAGCTCTTCAATTTACAAATTTATGTCCAAAATTATTACATGCATAACATAAACCAAAAAATATAGTTTGATACCTAGGAGTTGAAGATATTCTGAAAGGAGTTACCGTTATGAACCCTTCTTTTTTCCTGGGGCCTGTTTGTTTTTGTCGTTCATTGATTATGAAATCTGAATCTTGTCGGTGGAGGAGTGTCCCTGTAATCTTCCTTGTAGGTCTTCCTATTCTCTTTGATTGTTTCTGCATAAAGTTTTGGGTATGTTTCTTGTTTTGTTTATTTGGAGCTTGATCCCTTTTCTTTTTGATTGTATCCAAGTCTGGACTTGTCATGATGAGGCTTTTGACTGTTGATAATGACATCCAAAACTTTTGAGTTGTTCTTCATATTTTTCTTTTGAATATCCTTTCTCAATGTGACAATCTCTGCTTCCAAATTTCCAATGATCTTGTCTCTTTCTTCTAGTTGTTCTTTGAGTTCTTCTTCAATTATTTTATCTTATTCTATTTGAACCTTCAATTTCATGATCATTTGTTCTAGTTTATGAGTGTCTACTTTCTTGTATAGTTATTCTTGTAGCTTCTTGTTTTTCTTCTTTTCTCTTCTTATAACTTCTATGGCACTCAAAAATTATTCTCGGTAGTCAACTTCCGCCTCTTCAAGTTATTCTTCGGTGTCTTATTTATCAGAGTATTCTACTGCCATGAATAGAACTCTTTTTGTCTCACTGTCATTGACTTCATTTTCATATGATGAGGAGATGTTTTCTTTGGTGCATAAGATTTTCTTGAAAGCTTTATTTTTTGTTCTTTTTCCTTTATATGTTTGTTTTCTATTTGAGTAATCTTCATGATTCCTCTTATTTTTCTTATGAGGACATTTGTTAGCAAAATGACCAATACCATCACAATTAAAAAAAATCAATGGAAGCTTACATTTATATCTGTCGTTGGTTCCCTTGTTCAATCTTCTAACAAAGTTGGCCACTTCTTCTTAATCATCTTATAAGAAGTCATTGTTGTTGCTATGTTCCTTTTGATTTCCCTTTTCCTTTGACTTTTTGGATGCTTTGAAAGATGATTCTTTTATATCTGGATTTTCCTGTTCAGTTCTCATTTCATATGCTGTGAAGATTCCATGTAGTTCGTCCATGCTTATTGAGTCTAGATCTTCTCTTTCTTCTAGTGTTGATATCTTATAGCCAAATCTCATAAGAAGAGATCTTAGTACCTTTTGAACAATTATGGATTCTTCAATTTCTTCTCCCAATCTTATGATTGCATTCACTGTTTCATTGACTCGTAAGAAGTAAGATGCCATATTATCATCTTCCTTCATCTTTAGTTGTTCGAATTGACCTCTGTAAGTTTGAATCTTTGTTGCTTTGACTTTTGAATCTCCTTCATAAATGTTTTGAAGTTTGTCCCAAATCTCTTTAGCAAATTTACAATGTACAACTTTGGTATATACCGATTCACCAAGATCATTCAGAAGTTCATTTGTGGCTTTGGAATTATTTTGACTGCGTTTCATTGTTTTTTCACTTGTTGGCGGAACTACTGATTCTTTGTATCCATCTACTATTGATTGTCAAATTTCAAATCCATGTGCCTATATATATGTTTTCATCCTTATGCTCCCAAATGCATACTTCTGTCCATCGAACTATGGTATTCCATTTTTATACATGTTGTTTCTCTCCATGATCTACCTTTCAATGGTTAAATTGATTTTTGAAGGAACCTTCTCTAATACCAATTGTTGGATTACTGAGAGGGGGGTGAATCAGTAATAGAGAAATTTAATCATTTTTAACCATAAAATGAAAGTGTTATATCAATGTAGCATTATCATCCAATAGTTGTAGAGTAAATAAACAATGAAAAAATGAGCAATCATAAACATACACAATACACCAAGGTTTTTACGTGGAAACCCAAAGCAGGAAAAAACCACAGAATATTTTTTCTTATATGTTTTTAAGAATTACATTCATTGGAAGCACCAACTTCCTTTGTTTTCCAGTTGCAACTGGAAGGAGGCTCCAACCCCCTCGTTTCTTAGGCTACAACCTGAGGGAAGCTCCAACTCCCCAATTCTCTTTCTACAACTAGAAGGAGGCTACAACCCTCTATGTTCTCTGGCTACAACCAGAAGGTGGCTACAACCACCCGTTGTTGCGTCGTCCAACCACCCTATCGTAGAAGTAGAATTATGGAACCACTATCACACTATCATTGTGAGATATACTGTTGTAAAAATGTATCAATCAACCTGCACCAAACAACCTGTAACAACCTGTACCAAACAAACTGTAATCAACATGTACCATAAACAAGTGCATCAACCATGTACCAACATGTACCTCAACATGTACCATCAATGAGTGCATCAACCATGCACCAAATATGTATCAATCATGCATAAAACACACATAAACTATGACTCATCAATATGTAACAACATCATCAACTATACACCTCATGTATGTGCCAACTCATCAACTACTTGTCTCAACCATGTACCCAACATGTACCTCAACCAAAATCTCTCATCAATTTCATCATCCAAATCTGATTTCTAACTCTGTAATAGACCTAGTGTATATGATCACATACGTGAAAACCTTTCTTAACTTTAACAACAAGAGACTAGCATTTTCAGCAAACTTTACTTTAGTCTCACATGACTAATTTTGGATTAGTCAACAACTCTAACTTGAAATAATCATAACTATGTACCTATAATGAATAAAGATATGAAAATAGTACACAATGTTCTTCAGTGTATTTTGTACAATTCCTCCAGGTTTCACTACTTGGAACCTCTCAGAAAAGGAGTTATAGAAAAAATGACATACCTTGTTGAATTCTAGTTTATTCTAGAGAGCGAACTTGTAGAGCGTCCCCCGCATGGAATATTTGTTGTATGGATCTAAAAATGGTAGAATATTACTACAGAATACACTCTAACCAACACATTTTGTCTTATTGAATTTGGATCTGTTATAAATAAGTTATAACGTTTTTACCCAAAACACCTATTTTAGACTAGTTTCAGGACTAGCCACAAACCCTATTTTCCATGGAGTGTAACTCCCAAAATACAACGACCCACAAGCCTGGATTTTTATCAAAGCTACTTGCATAAGTTTCCTCAACGACCTCCATATTTCGTGGTCTGAATCATTCTAGAAAATAACTTATTGTGAAAATGGTGAGATGACCTGTAAATAACATACCTTAGAAAACATCATCAAAAGAATTTATCCTCCCTTGAATTTTGACCTTTTTTACTACACCTTCCTTCTGAAATTCGGCTTAGATATCCTTTGGTTACCTCAGTCACTTTTATATATTCAATATTCTCAAGTGTAATTAAATGAGAGACCCTTGCCTCTTATTTATACTTTTATGTAGCTTCCTCAAGGGGCTACCTTCTAACCATCTTAAACCACTTTCCTTATTTTAGGGCTAACCCACTTCTAACCACTTGTCTACTTAATAATTTATCCATTAAATTTATTATTTAAATAATTTATTTTGTATCCACTTTGAATTATAGCACACTCATCACTTCACTTTATTATTTAAATAATTTCTTCTTTGCAACCACTTTGACTACTTTGACCTTTTGGAGCTTCTAGATGACTCATGAGGGTTCTCCAACTTCACATGGCCATAACTCTCTAACTGTGAGGATTGATGTGACGTTCCACATACCACCAGAAATGGCATGACATGTACTACCCATCTAGAATAGTATTACCTGCAAATATATCAAAATTCATACCATTATCCATCAAACAAACTTGGGTCCATTACCCAAACCTTTGTGCTATCGAAATCCGCTACTGGACTTTCTTCAAGGGTTGACATCAATGACAACCAACCCAATTAATAGACAATTATATATTTAACATTCTTAATATATCTCTTTCATGTTCAATAGCTTACTCATTTATGCATTCATATTTGTATTGCATCTTAATCCTATTAACATTTGCATGTTATGTTACTTATTAGTATCTATATTATATTATTAGTCTTATTGCATATATCTCTTAATACATTATGTGTCATTATACATTGTCGTATACTTATACTTTCAATCCTTTATTACTTTATATTTATTATTTATATAATACATATGACACTTGTCCCTTTTACTCTCTCTATTTCACTACTCATGCATTTTATTTATACTTATTTCCTAGTGATCATTTTATTTAAATTTAGAAATTATTATTTATAACAAGTAGCATTGCAATGAAATTGTCCCTATGTCCCTACTGAAAAGGTTCAACTTTTGCATATTGATATGTGAAAAAGATTTTTACATGTAATTGTTGATTTGAATCACATAGTTTTTGTATATTGATTTGTGAAAAAAACAATTACATGTAATTGTTGATTTGAATCACATAGTTTTTGTATATTGATTTGTGAAAAAGATTTTTACATGTAATTGTTGATTTGAATCACATAATGTAGGTTTTTGCATGTTGATTTGATTTGTGAAAGGTATTTTACATGTGATTGTTGATTTTAATCACAAGGACAAAATTGGTGTTGTTGGTGATGTTGATGTATAAGTTTACTTAGGATAGGTAGGACATGTCATCCTTCTTGGTTGTTTATGGATAATCACCATGTGCTTCTTTGACTTATCAATGGAGTGGGTAAATTGACCATCCATATACTTGTCTCATTAATTCATGAGAAATTTATCCATCTACCTTCCATCTACCTCCATCAATGGTGTCTCCTCTCAACCTATTATAAATAGAGATGCTCTTCAATGTAATCAGCAAGCAGATCAATTAGATCAATCTCTCTTTCCTTGTAGAATGTTGTTGGTTTGCAGTTATTTCCTTGATCCTGTGATATTGTCTTTTCTCAATATCTACATGGTATCAGAGCTATCTCTACAAACCCTTTCTCATATTTCTCTGAGAGTTATACAAGCTGTCTAATTTTCAAGAACGTTGCTTGTTAGAGTTTGTAAGGTGTTTTTTTTTACTGAGATTCGACTTCATTTTTCCTCTCCTTGAGCTAGGCGAGCTCAGATTCGTTTCCTCTCCGTGATTTAGGCGATCTCGGATTCGTTTCCTCTCTGCGAGTTGGGAAAGCTCTGATTTTTCCTCTTCGTGAGCTGGGTGAGCTCAAATTTACCTCTCCGTGAGCTGGGCGAGCTCCTTTTTTCCTCTCCTTGAGCTGGGTGAGATTGGTTTCGTTTCCTCTCGGTGAGATGGGCAAGCTCCAATTTTTCCTCTTCGTGAGCTGGGCGAGCTCAAATTTTCCTCTCTATGAGTTGGGCAAGTTCAAATTTTCTCTCCATGAGCTAGGTGGGCTCCGATTTTCCTCTTCGTGAGCTTCAAGATTCTGATCGAATCATATCGAATTGAAGAGGGGGTCGGATTATCCTATGCAATAAAACGCTCCATGTGGTGCATGATTCAAAAGAAGCACGATGGATTGACTCCTTTAGATTGTTGTTTCCACGTGCATCAAATTTCCTCTTCTCTTCCTTTGTCAGTTGAAGAGATGGTCAGACGTACCACATGGTGGCCTTGATTCGTTGAAGAAGAGAAAATATTTTTTTAGTCTAAATCCTCTCCACTCTGTCAACTAATGTTGGTTTTTGTGTGTTGACGGAACTGGCATCTGACAGGCTATTTTTTTCTCTAACCACTGGCATGAAGTGCCCAAAATCAAGCCCCGGGCATATAGCCTTGAACTTGTAATGAGCTAGGTGCCTTCGTGGAGAGTGAAACGCTTGCAGTGGTTCCAAGTATCGTTTACTCTGTCAACGGGTGTACTTCCACGGGCGTTTGTTGTTGGTTTCTTAGGCCCGAATATTCTCTGGAGATCATCATCAAGCGGTTGGAGTCATTTTGCGGAAGATAGGAGCACGTGAATTTTCAAGCTAAAGTTTTGTTGTTTAATCTCAATGCTCCTTTCCTCATTTTTTTTATGGGTTAAAATAAAACACCCTCCTCTCTCTAAGTGTTTTTTTTGTAACCAAGCCACATATTGTGGTAAGTGTGATCTCTTAAAAATATCTTGAGCTCCTTGTTTAGAGCCTAGGTTTCCATTCTCTTTTGAGATAATATACCTAGATCTGGTGTTTTATTGTACTCTTTATTGTAAATGGCAGAATTAAGGATTGTTGAGCTCCTAACTCCCCATAACTATCACACATGGGAACTTAAAATGCAATAGTTGTTGCAATCAAAAGGGCTCTGGCAGATGTTGGTCGAGGCTCAACCTATGTTCACAAAGGAAATCGAGAGGTTCACCTATCAAAATAAAATTGATGAAGCCATGGGCCTCATCGGTTTGCATGTGTCAGATAGTTTGTTGTTCCACATAGCTAATTGTAAAACTCCAAAAGAAAGTTGTGACAAGTTGGATTCCTTATTTGGTAAAATCAATGAATTTTGAGCCCTACAATTGGAAGTGGAGTTGTCATCACTGGTGCCGGATGAGCATGCATCCGTTGAAGACTATCTTACCAAATTACGGTTACTAGTGGCTCAGCTAAAAGGGTGTGGAAAAACTAAACCAGATGAAGAGTGAATCTTCTTGATTTTATCCAAGCTAAAAGGTCCTTATCAGGTATTTTCTTCTGCATTTTATTCTACTATGGATGCACTGGGAAGTGAGTTTAAAATGCCTTCCTTTGAGCTTTTCTGTGAGCATCTTATTAGAGAACAATCTAAGCTTACTCAATTAGATGTTCTTTCTAGCTCTAACAATAAGGATCTTGTGGCTCATACCTCCAAAAATAAGCACAAGACTCAGTATAAGAAGAAGAAAGATTCTACTCCAGCTAGTGAGTTTACCTCCAA